>JAAWXA010000001.1:45977324-46113072 GCA_038090715.1 Florisuga fusca
TTGTAGCTTGTGAGGATAAAATTGCTGTTCGGTTGGGTTTTTTTGTCTGGAAACAGTGAAATGTGTTTGGACTTTAAAATTAATCTTCACACTTTCACTCTATGTTACAAGCTGCTTTTTTTTTTTTTTTTTTTTTTTTTTTTTTTTTTTTTTTTTTTTTTTTTACTTTTTTTTTATTTTTGTTTCTTTTTTTTTTCAGTCGGTATGCATCGGAATAGGTGCTCCAGCTCACAGGTTTTTTTTTATCTGTGCAGAAATGTGTGTAGCTAGAACATGACTTCCTGATCTGTTCTGTTCTTTAAATGAAAATATTTGTATTGAAGCTCCGAACGTGGACTAATTCCGTCCCTCCTGTTAGGAAAATACCACTTTTCACATACATTGTTTGAACCCCAGGAATGAGGCTATAGGGGCATCTGACTACGATCTATTGCACCCTTATTTCATAGCCTTCCCCTTGCAAAAACCCAGTCTACTGACAATGAAAGTCAAATTGATTGTGATATTGTTGGCATGTACAGAAAATACTTTGTGAGGAAGTAAACCTGCCTGAACCTTGATCAAAAAAACTTAATTTGATTAGATGTTTCATGTCCCTTTTAGGCAGAGAAGAGCTCATGGAATAATGTAATTTTGTCCCTGTCTTTGAAACGATATAACCTTGACCCCTTCATTGGCAAAAATAGTTCATCTCCAGTTTATAGTACCTTCAGAGTTCTGCAAGCAAATAATAATTCTTTAAAGTGTTCCCATCCTGTATGTTAATGAGGCTAAATGAAGATCCTTTTTATTGCCCATGGCCTTTCTGAAGCATCTTCTAACTAGCTCTTCTCCTTTTCCACACTCCAATGAACTGTGGAAAATGGAGGCTTGGTATTATGACCTGGAATCAGTGCAATGGGGAAGACTGTTAAAATTCTTCACTACAAAATCATAGACCCTTGTCGATACCCTTAACTATGGGTACACTGTGCCCTTGCATAAAATTAACTTGATGTGCAAGAGCAGTTGGCTTGCCAATAGATCACACAAGGAGGCTACCTCGGGATACAAATGAGTAATAATTGAAAGGTAATTGCTCCCTTTCCAGTGGAATAAATCAGTCCCAACTGATTTAGTCTGCCATAATAACGCAAATTTCCCGAAAGGTGTCAGCAGTTTCCATGTGTGTATTCCCATTTTTTGAATTTGTGTTTCCCGTCTGTTGGGGGCAAGTACACATTCCTAATTCTAGCCATATGATTGGGTGGAATTTTATTTTAACTAACATTGGTATAAATCTGACTGATGTAGTTACTCCAGAAGGTAGTTACTTCAGTTGTGTGTTTCAGGGTGGTCTAAGGCTCTGTGGTAGCACTTGGCTCAGTTCTGTACTGATACAATATAGGATTCAAAATCTGTGATTCTTCTGTGATTCACTGCAGTTCCAAACTGTGACTGCAGATATAGTGGAGGTGGGAGCAAGATGACATAGGTAGGTTGTCATTCTGTAGGTTGCTTTGAAACTCATGAGGTCTTCCCTATAAATTAGCAACTATGAATACACTATCTCAGATTGATGTGTCTCTCTCTACCCTTCTCTTATAAATTCTTCACAATGTTTTCCAAAATACTGAAAGCTAAAGCTTTGTGCTTTGTACAGTCTGGTTTGGGCTTCCTCATGAATACAGTGCTGTGTGTCTCTTATAGAATCTTCATTTGTAGCTTGTGAGGATAAATTGCTGTTCGGTTGGGTTTTTTTGTCTGGAAACAGTGAAATGTGTTTGGACTTTAAAATTAATCTTCACTCTTTCTTTTTTTCTTCTTGCTTTTTTTTTTTTCTGGTGGAAAGGTGCATGCAGCAATTAAGCCTTTTACAGATAAATATACCCATGCACTATATGCCAAAACAAATATAATATGTACATATATATATATACACACACAGAGTTTTGGCTTGAGTTTCTAAAGGCAACAACGAGTGCCATTCCAAGCTGTCTTTCAAGATTGCAGTAAAAGGTTTATGATCTTTATCTACTAGCATGGGTGACTCATAATAAATGTACTCCAAAGGTGTAGTGCCATGACCAGCACTGATTGCTCTGACAAATGAGTACTCCTCTTCACTAGAGTGATTTGTAATCATATAACAGCTTGACTTTCTGTCTAGAAAAGCATAGTTCTGTCAGATTGGTTTATGCCACTATATCTCTCACAGAATTTTCAGAGACTATGACAGCTGTTGGTTTCATATGTACTCCCACATTTTTCTGTACTTTAAACAAATGCTTCTTCTTTTATTTTTTTTTTTCCTGAGTGTTCTAGATGCTGCTGAGACCTTTGTCAACTTGGGAAAAAAAATACACAACCAAAATATGTACTATGAACATGTGTATTATTATTATTTTTTTGAAACATATTTAACAGCCTTTTTTCTTTTTTCTTTTTTCTTTTTTCTTTTTTCTTTTTTCTCTTTTCTCTTTTCTCTTTTCTCTTTTCTCTTTTCTCTTTTCTCTTTTCTCTTTTTTCTCTTTTCTCTTTTCTCTTTTTTCTCTTTTCTTTTTTCTTTTTTCTTTTCTTTAAGAACTTCTCTCTCTGCTATTCTGTCTGAGAGGTTACACTAGTTTTGCTAGGTCCCTCCAGAGCTGTGGTTTTTCTTTTAATTGTCAAACCTGCCGTGCTATTTTCTTGGCTTACTGAGTAGTTGCAGCAAAATGCTTGTGTCTGATGCACCTGTGATATCTGTACTGTCTTCAGTAACTTGGGGTTGTATCTTGTAATGAAGCAGTAATTTTAGGACCTAATTTTAGGACCTGGTCCATCACAGATTGAAATTTGTCTCCTGTAAGAGGAGAGATTAAACAGACTAGAAATGTCTCAGCCTGAAGAAAAGTTGACTCAGGAAAAAGAGTAACAACTTGAATGAAAGGAAAGCGGGTTTACAGAGGCAGCATGAAATTATGAGGTAGAACAGTAAAGAAAAAGAAAAACAAGCCCCAAAGGATATTTTACACAATGCAGAACTCTGCAACTCATTGCCACAACATGTTGATATCAGAAATGTAAATGAATTCAAAAAGCAGTTAGGCACAGCAATAAAAGAAATATTCACAGGGAGACAACTAAGAGCATAAAGTTCTTTATGCCAGCAGATAATGCACCTGGAACTATAAGTAGGAGATGCTACATACACTAGGTACAAGGGAACTTGGCATTTGTGGAACAAGTTGTGTGACTGAGGCCACAGATAGGCAAAACATTACTATTTGTGCAGTGCCATTTCTAAGAATAAGAACTACTGTCAGACTGCACTGCTTCTGGAGGGGGCAAGTGGAGGGAAGCCTTGCTTGTTGAAGTGAGCTCACAGACACAAACAGCAATGCAGTGCTTTAAGCTCTCCAGGCAGTCAAGGGAAATTAATCCAAGCCGTTCATGCTGAAACACAGTTTGCTACCTCTGTCTTTTCAGTTAGTGCATCTTAGACAAACACTGACACTTTTTTTGTATCCTTTTGATACCATTTGATGACTGCTCAGTCTCATGCTATTTTACCTTTTGTCTTTATGCTGTGCCTTATGGGTTATTTATGGACAATGAGCAAACCTAGAGATGTAAGGGCAATGCTTAGCCATTGGGGCAGAATTTTTAGTTCAAGCATCTGTAGCTGTTGGTTGGGTTTTCCAAATGTTGGGATTCGGGGTTTCTTCATGAGTTGCCTGGTATAACAAAATGACTGTGATTCAGATCATGAGTTTTTAACTGAAGCACCTGTTTCTTCTGGCAGTAACAGTAATGAAAACCATGGCAGATATCCCGATTTCTTTAAATTAATGGAATAATAACTCCCTGTAGGTGGAAACCCCACGCTGTTAAGCCTGCCTAGTATTTGAAAGACAACTGTAAGACTTAACTCTTGCACAGTTTAACAAGCATCTTATCTTTGTTAGTCTCTAGTATAACTGTTAACTATAGTGCTATTAAGAATGTTAGAGCAATATCAGATTTCAGCGTATAGTGACATGACAATCCAGTTTGTTTAACCCATTTGTGCTCTGTGTATTTTAACTTGCTATCAGGTTGCCCCAGGTAACCATTATATCACAGTGTGTGTTTTGGATGGTGACTAATAAGACTAGCAAAAAATTCACTTACATTCTTCTTAATGAGGGGATCTTTCTATTTTGATACCAAGGCTTGTTTTTAGTTAGTTAAGGCAATGCAAAACCAAATATTCTTAACATATTCATTCATTATATTGATTGCTAGGATCAATATGTTAAGTAAAGAGTTCAATAGAAAATTAGACAATTTATTATTCAGAAGAAAAAATTACATTTTCTAATGTCTAATATTTAAATTAAGGTTCTCTAGTTACCTGAAAGCTGACCTTTAAGTGAAAGCTTTCTGTGTGCTAAGTATGCCAAATACTTTGAACTGAGGAAGACTCTGCCTATGAAAAATAATGTTTCCCTGCCCTTTGCAAGACCTTTCATTTGTGATAAAGTATGACTGATACTGAGGATGGGAAAAGTTTAGTGACAGCTTTGGAAAATTATTATTTAAGTAAGAAGAAGATAGACATTTCTCAATAATTATCTGCAAAGTGTGTGTGCATGTTGCCAGACCAGACTGGCAGCAAAGAGGTGGTGCATGTTGGGATGTTCAGGTGCAGGTGATAGAGAAAACTGGAGATCAAAGAAAAGCAACACTCTTGCTGAAAGACAAGGGTTCTGCAAGCTCAGTGCATTGTCCTAGTTAGAAAGGTGTCTTTTCCATTGGGCTGTTTTATTCTCTGTGAAGAACTACTTCTGACATTTCTGTCCCCTTTGCAAATTATTTCTCAGCTGTATTTCTTTTTTTTTCACAAATCCCTGAGGTTTTTTTGAATTACATCACTGCTTAAAGCTTTGCTTGACCTCAGAGGCCCTTTTGCAGCCAAGGAGACCACTAGCCAGCATTGTACAGCCTGTTCTGCACAAACTTACACTGAACACTGTAACTCAGTCAATCTCTGCAAATTGAGCTTGCAGTGTTTATTTTAGAAAATGGGGTAAACTACTGTAGGTTCCTCTAACTGAAAAATAATCTTCCACTTACATCATATTGTGACCCACCCACTGAGGAAAAATGCCTCTATGTTTTACAGGTTTCATCATTTCTTCTTCTTAATATGCTCTCTCCAATTTTCTATCTCAGTAACCAACATCTTTCTTGTTACCAGCTGATGTCTTTTTTCAGAAGGGGCACATTGTCATAAAATGTAGGATCATGTGCTTTCACAAATTGTGGGTTGATTCTAAAGCGATCAGACTATTACAGTGTAGCTACTGTCAGTTTTACCAACATGACCTTCTCCATCCAAATAAGATGGGCTTTGTCATTGCTGAGGAATATCTACATCTGATTTTAAATGGAAACCTATACTGATTATTTTTTAAATATGTGCTCTGTGTCTACCCTGCACCTACTGTATAATTGCACTGAAACTATATTTTTTGACACTTTTAATTGACTCTTATTTACACAGATGAAAGATACTACTCTGACTGAAATGATTTATGACATAAATATCTCATAATTAAAAAAATAGAATTATAGAAATATATGTGTCAAGCCAGGATGTTATAGAGTGTAAGTGTTGCAGCCATATAACTTACTTTCTGAAGTGCAATAGCACTATAATTAATTACTCCATAATTGACTATTCCTATCATCTAACTATACTCACTATGCTAATGTTACTGGGTAGATGTAATTGAAATGTCAAACTTTATATGAATTTGTGATATAATATGTAACAGAACTCATTAAATGAATGATCAATACAATAAAAATAGTTAATCAGAGAGAAACCTGTATCAATTAAAAGGGATACATAAATCTGTCTCCTTGTGTTTGTGTGACTGCACACACTGAAAAAAAGAAAAAAAAAAAAGAAAGACTGGAGACGTTCTTCACCTAGAGTGCCTTCTTGTCATGTTATTTTGTAGTGTACATGCCTCAAAGATAAGCATTATGGTAAATGTGATGGATGACTCACTTTGACAAACAGAAGATTCATGGTTAAAATTCACTGAAGTCACTCAAAGAATGTTGCTCTTACGTGTCACATTTCTGAAAGCATCCAGTTTGGAGTAATTTTACATGTAAAATCAATGTGCTCTTCTATGTGATTTCAGAGTTTCTGTGTGGACACCACCAAGAAACTGTGCTCAAATCTGGATGCTGATGTTTTGGAATCACAAATTAGTTGTCAAAATGATTTGGTGCATCATCAGAATAAGAAGGACATGTCTGGGAAAGCTACATTAGTGGAAACCAGTGTGATTAAAGGTCAGTTAAGCTTTATGGTTTGCGTTATTAATCTAACAAAGCTTAAGCACTGCCCTGATAAATAATTTACATGCAGGATTATCTTGCGTGATTTCACTTGGAATCTGTGGCTTAGTTGAAAGAGATGAAAAGCGAACATTTCTGTTCCTCCTCCATAAATGCTGTAAGGAACATTCATTAAAGTTCTCTACAGCAGCACGGTGTTAAACCCTTTTTGATACTGAAGTATGAGTAGTCAGTAGTTTTTAGGAACAGACATGTAGAAAAGATGCATTGCTTTTACACTAGGATGTTGCTCACACATATATCGTGAAAACCACTGATTCCAACAGCTGTTAAAGATGAGCAAGAAACTTACACTAAACATATGAAAATGTCTAACATTTTTATATTTGGAGGAGGGAAAAAAATTAACAAATTGCTTGACTGATAATTGTTTTTAAAGCTTGGATTTCTTAAGCAATATTGATAAGTGGTCAGTTTTTCTACTTATCTTTCAAGTTTTTTCCTTTTCCAGAAAGGAAACCTACTGAAATTGAGAAGCTAAATGATAAAGGGACAAATCCCAAAGACTTTGCAGTTAATATAAAAATTTCAATTGATTTAATTAATCTGTCAGACACAGGTTGTATCTGAAATATGAACACATCACACTAATTGCAACGGTGGGATATTTGGAAGACTAAAGCACAAATCCTCATTCTCACACCACTTATTAGCTGATACTTGATATCACTCTAAGAACTTCCCATAATGTTCCTCATTATTGTCTTGTCATTCAGTGTGTGAGACTCTTCAATTGCCTATTTGAAACTGCACATATTTAAACTCAAATGCAATGTAGGCAAATTTTATAGTGAAGAATTACTCTGGAGTGATCAATAATTAGTCACTGATCCTTCTTGCTGTGGGGACCAGTCATTGGCTACTTGAAAGATATTCCAAATTTTCTTATTTTGTCTCTTTGAAAAGCCTCTCTGCAGGCTCCATTGTGTTACTGCTTAATGATTTGATTAGATTTCATAGGAGTAAATGGTGAAGTTTCTGTATTTGCAGCTACTTAGTATGGTATCCTCTTTTTAAATGGGAAAAAAAATAATACTGAGATACGTTAATGGTGTACTCTTTCGTGCCAAGGGAACTACCTGCAAATCACTTGGACTTGACTGCCCATGCTACACGGAGCAGTTGGATCAATTGTATAGGTTACTTTCTGTGGTGTGAGGAAGCCATGGGAATCAGGGGGGATGCACCTGAAGAAAACACAACCAAAGCATCCTTACTGAAGTAACAAAGGCTTGAAGTTTATGCTGAGGACTGGCTTATTCACAAGTGCAGGAGTCAGTGCTTGTGGAAATGCTTTATTTGTTGGGTTTAGACTCCTCACAAACAGTAAAAGCCACCCAGGTAAAAGTCACATAATGGTTTGATAGTCAAGATTTTTCAAAGATTTTTTTGTAACACAACCACTCAATTCATGCAGTGAAAAGTGGAATAATACAGTCACTTCCTGTGCCTCTTACAGGAACTGTGCAGTAGTTTCTAAACTAAGATCCCTTGGCTGAGAGAAGTCTGGTGATTAGAATTAATAAGGCTTCAGCATCATAACAAGATTGGGAGGTCACCAGGTCTTCTCATTCATTGTTTTGGAACCATTTTCCTACTGTGACAGTATTTATTATTTGTGTTTCTTCTGTCACTGGCCACCACTGAGAAAAATCTGGCTCCATCTCCTTCACTTCTTCCCATCAGGTATTTATACCCAATGGTAAGCTCCAATCCAAGGCCTCTCTTTGCCAGGCTGAACGGTCCTGGCCCCCCCAGCTTCCCCTCCTGTGCACCAGCCCTTTGATCACCTTCATGGCCCTTTGCTAGACTCACTCCAGAATATCCATGTCACTTGTGTACTGGGGAGCCCAGATCTCGATCCACCAGATTCCAGGTGCCCTCTCACCAGTGCTAAGCAGACAGGTAAGGATCTCTGTTGGTTTCTGCCTTGCCTAACACAACCCAGGAAGGCCACAAGGACATATTGCTGGCTTATGGCCAGCTTGTCTACCAGGACCCCACATGGTGGTTTTTTTTTCTGTAAAGCTGTTTCCACCTAGTCAGCCCCAGCCTGTGCTGGTGTATAGGTTCATTCTCCCACAGGTGCAGAGTGTTGTGTTTTCATTCACTAAACTTCATCAGTTTCCTCTCTGTTCAGTCTACCAGACTGTCCAGGTCCCTCTGAATAACAGCAAAGCTATCTCAGCTACTCTTCCCTGTTTTATATCATCTGCAAACTTACTGAGGGTGCGCTCTGCCCATCATCCACGCCATCACAGTTTCAGTAGCACAGAGTCACAACAGCATCACCCCTTTTGGTCTTTCAACTAAATCCTGACCCAGAAGCTCTCAGAGGGCTCTTCACCTGTCCCTTGGCAGAGGGTTGCCTCTGCTAGCCGTGCTGCCAGCAAAGATTCTGCCTGCTTCTTCACACTATTAGCTCATATGGTTCTGGACACTAAAAAACATACTTGAAATTCTTGAAGCTGTTTGGTTTGGACTTTCTACTGAACCTGTTTCATCACAATAAAATGAGGCAGTATTTCTGTCTGACCTGCCCTAGTTTAAGTTTGCCTGCCTTCTCTCTCTTTATTCATTTTGGGCCAGCAGCATTAGTGTTTTGTCCATCCCACTGACCCTTATTTGCATTGTTCTTGACAAACATTTTTCAGAGTCTTCAAGAGCATTTGATTTTTATTTGCTGTTTTTCAGCTACTAGCGTGAGTCTATTTTTCATAGCCAGTTCTTCATTTGTTTTTAAGTTCTGAAACACTAACTGAGAAGAAAGCTTTTTCTAGAAGCTTTTTCAAGTTTTAATTATCTTCTCTTGACTATTCTTGCTCTATTTCCTTTGACCTTCATTCCATCAAGATCCTAACCTTTGTTGTGGTATCCCTTCTCTGAAAGCAGAATTTTCTGCTGTGTGAGACCCACACATCAA
This sequence comes from Florisuga fusca, assembly GCA_038090715.1. NCBI lineage: Eukaryota > Metazoa > Chordata > Aves > Apodiformes > Trochilidae > Florisuga > Florisuga fusca. Next base: position 45,986,626 of record JAAWXA010000001.1, read on the forward strand.
TTGTAACAGATGATTATTTTCTTAACTCTTCTTGCTTCCAATAGACACATTTCTGTTAAACTTTAGGTATTGATCAGGCTCACTTTTTCTTATTTATTTCCCTAAGGTTCTGGCTAGAGATCTGTGCTTTGCAGGTAGTTCTAGGTGTCTGGCCAAGAGTATTAGAGACGAAACAGTGTTAGGGCTGTTGAAGGCTTTGCTTAGTTCTAGTCCTGCTAAGAATCACAGCACTAATTCTTCCCAGCTAGCCCAGTTCCTAGGCCATACGTCTCCTGCCTCATTCCTCAGGAAAGCTGCAGTTGGTTAATTTGAAGTTCATCCTATATAGTGTGTTAATTTAGGCTACTCACTGAAGTTCAGATAATGAATAACCTTTATTCCTGAGTGTTCCAAGAAAAATCTTAGTACCTCTGTTTATTACGTACATAGAAAATCAAGAGGTAGTATTATAATGTCTCTTCTTTTGCAAGGATAGGAAATGGCTTCTTGCTTAGTTGCCTGGGAGTATATCCCTGTATAAACTTTGTGTAAATTTGAGTATTATGTGAGTTAAAAGGCAGATTCAATCTAGACTGCAGTCCAGTGGTGGATTGCACACTGACATACCCCAATTAAAGCTAAACATTTTTCTGAAAGATGTGTGTTAGTATAGCCCAAAATTATTTGGTTCAGTTAAAAATGACAGCAGAATTATACAGGAGATTGGATTAGATGGTGTACAGCAGTTCTTCTTGGCCAGCCAAGGGATCCCCAGGAGTCCACTGTTGCATGCAGCAAGCTTGCCTCTTCCAGAGAGTATACGCTGCTCTACTAATTCACAAGATAATGGATTAGAAAACATGTCAAGACTAATAACACAGACACACTCCTGTGGGCTTTGAGTGGGAGGAAATGCACCATTCACTGACTAATCTTTAAACCTCTCCTGGTGAATGTTAAGCGACCCTCTGAAGCACCAACCTGTTTCAAATTCCTAATAAGGATGTTGAATCTGTACTCTCAAAAAAAACCCCAACCCAGTTCCAGACACAATTACTATTTCTTACAAAAAGCCAGATTGCTCTGAAAAGAAAATCAACATGCTTTTCTTTCAGTTTTAAAGCCCCTATTGTCTTTCCTTACAGAGCTCATTTTAATAAATATAGGATTTATATTTTTTTCTAAGAAGCTGAATATTTCCCCTTTGTTGCAATTAAACCTGAATTGGCCACTGAAGATATGATCTTAATTTCCTATATTTGACTGAGTTTGAATTAATTAGAAATAGTAGCAATATCTGCAGGATAATAACTCTCCTCAGAAATCTGCAGTATCAGTTTTTCTTTAACCTTAGAACAAATTTCAAGTGGAATTTAAAAAATATTACCTAATCTTCTTGCTCATGTCTTAAGTTTCTGGAATTGTTACAGTCTGCAATAAAAAAGTATTTATGTTGATTTTGTTTATTGATGTCAGGGCATTTTAGGTTAGATATTTATATATTCTGACTTTAGACACGCAATTTAGGAGGCCAGGAGAAAGAGAAATGAATGGGTCTAGTGGGTCTAATAGCAATTTAAGAAGCATGTGTGATGTCTACTTAATTTGACAATGAAGACAGTTCAGAAATGTCTTACCCTCTTCTGTAGGTTGCTGACTCATCAGCTAGACTTGATTATGGGGATGTGTTCTAAAACAAATATTAAAATTAATTAAACAAAATAGCCTCCAAAACTTAAAAACATGGAATTCTTAATTATTTCAAAAAAAGTTGTTCTTTCTTCAGTGGCATCACGGGAATTTTGTATTGGTGTTCTGAATTAAGGATGTGGGGATAAGCAATATGAATTAGGAACACTTTATGTATGCACAACAACTCTCTCAGCTTTATTTCAGACTTTGATTAGGGCAAAACTGTTATTAGATCCGTTGGCTCCTATTGTTCTGTAACTATATTTTTAAAAAAGAATTTGAGCCTTTTACCTATTTTTTGGCCTTCAAACACAAAACTTATTCTTGGCTTACGCATCTTCTGGAATATGTTTAATAAAAAGGTAAGAAAATTACTTAAAAGATGGAGATCACATAATTTCATAGGATGCCAAATGCACTTTAGTACATTATATTTAAATATTTTCAATCACCTTTCTTCTTAACCAAACTCTAACTTGTTGTACGTAAGGGAAAAGAAAGCATAGGCTCTGAATCCTTACATATTTCCCTTGTTTATTGGATATGATTGATTTAAATTGAATTAATATGCAGAGATTCCAGGCTGGAGATTGCAGAAGTGGTTGCAAGGAGGAGGTATTGCACTGTTACTTACAGGGTAACTAGAGAGAACTTTGCTTGAGTCACCTCTCCTTCTCTCTGGCTCTGCTCTACCAGCCCTGTGCAGAGCAGCAGCTGGGAGCCTGGAGGGATGCAGGATGGTGCCCTGAACCCTTCTCCTTATCTTCTTGCAGGAAGGTATGATGGGGCCTGAAATACGGGGTTGTTTAAAAATTGTGATAATTATTTCTCGTCTGTAAAAGTTCCTGATATACTGAGGATTTATTTTACAAAAACAGGCAGTAGTGAATGAATGGAAATTATTGTCTCTAAGAATTCCATTAAGGCAGCAAGATGAAGAAGAAAATTAAAAAATAAAAGGACAGTGAAAGAGGTCAAGAGATGTCACTTTCAGGAAATTTAAGTTTTTCTAAGAAATTAGATTTAAGATTAAACTTTTCCAAGCAATGGGATGGTAGATTCCAGAGGGAAATAAACATTAAACATAAATGAATTATAATGCTACAGTGCATATGAAATATTTTCATTGTGCTACTTAATAGTTTTTAAAGATATGCTACATCATCATATGAAAGAATGGCTAATGGATCCCAGCTCAAGGAAGAGTCCATTAGTTTTATGGGCTCTGATTCTGCTATTACCCATAAGCTTTCAGTAGCACTCCCTGAGCTATTAGCTCTCATTAGCACTGAGAAACATCAGAACCAGGCACACAGCAAATAAAGTGCTACTGTCTGTAAAAACGTTTGACTCACTCATAGGCCTTCTGTGCTTTTTCACTTAAGTGATGTGCAGAAATAAGGATGTGTTTCTACCCTGTTCAGTTCACAATATTATTGTACACAATAATTCACCACTATTTCAAGTTAGGCATAAATATAAACACTCAATATTACTAATATGGCTGAATGTTAATTTATGCAGGTAAACCCTGAACTGAGCTTTTTACCACAGCAATAAAACTCTGCTGTGATCATGGCCAGGGGCATGTAGGTGTGCAGCCTTGCATACATGAGCTGAGGTTTCTAGCATTCAAGCAAGGGTTCTGATAGGTTGGGTTACTTCTGTTTCCTGCCTTTTAAAGGAGGATAGAAGGGAGAGTTATGAAAATTATCTGTGACCTAAACATTCATGGAAAACCAGCAAGTATTTTCCAAGGGAAAAAAACCCAAATCCTACCTGCTTGAGTATACAAGTGATAAGAATGGAATTTTTTAGTCTGCAGGGCACTGCCCTTCCACTATAAAGGCAAATATAATTATACAAATTGTTCCAGGAAAAGCAGAATTAATGAAATTTGGCTTAATGAGTATTCAGGTACGTCATCCCTTACTGCTCCTCTCCCCCTTTCTCAGTAATAACCAAAATTCTCCTTATGTCACCCTTATCAAATGAAAAAGAGCAGGTTTGGAGCTATGTGTGTGTTGACTGGCCAAGGAATATGCACATGCTGATTTATCCTGCTCTCTGCTGCCAAATGGAGTGTGTAACAGCTGCGTTCTGCATGCTTTTCTTTCAATAGAGGAACTAATTCAACTCTCACTTTTGTAATCACATTGAGACTTTTGCCCTCTTTTCAAATCTGACTGAAATTGGCAAAAAAACTAATAGAAGTACTGAAGAGATTGACAGATGGATGGATAGACAGCATGATGGCATAAACTTTGTCTTAACAGCCTGAGATGGCACGTCTGATTTGGTAATTCAGTGTTGAGCCTAATAGATTTTTTTTTTTTTCAAACAAGGAAGTAAATTGCACTGATGTCACTGATGTCACTGAATTCCTTTGGGATCGTTCAGCTTGTCCCATTCATTGCTTAGTGCTTGATTAAAGTGTAAATATATACATTTCAGAATCCATCCTACACAGGTTTGGGACTGGGGACAGCTGTGATTTAGTCTGGCCTGATGCCATTAATTTCCTTTCTCCTTGAGCTGTCTTGCTCAGAGGCCTATAATTTTGTTTGTATGTGTCTGGGAAACAAGAAAGTCTAGCTATGCCATTGCTCCATGAGCAATCTGTACTTTATATCCATATTAGCAAGTCTAAGTGCACAAACGGTATTTCCCTTGCTGATACAGAGGGATTAGCTTATTCTTTCCTTGCCTGTTTTATTCATCAGTATATTTTTACTGATATCAAACACAGCCAACTTGCAAATGACTGCAAACCTGGAAGTTCTTATTAGCAAGATAGTGGCCACATGTGTGAGTGAGATCTTCATTAAATTTATCATCATAGGTTTGTTTTGGTTTTTTTTCCTAGGTCTGGAAATACTTTGTTAATGTACTAGTTCCTAAAACATAGCAAAAGGACTTGTAGGACTTGTCTATGAAAAATTCTGTGCTGGTGTGGCCAATACAGTTGCTTGATTAACTTCATGATTATTTCTGGGCTTTAAAAAAACTAGAATATCAAAAAGGAGAATATCACAACTTCAGCAAGAAGTGAGTTGTACCCAGTTTTTTCCAGAGAGAGACATCTTAGCCATGGAGAATCTCAGGAGGAACACAAGTGGGATTTGAAGACTGCTGACACAGCTATTTTCTTGCTCAAGGGACACACGGTGGTCATAAGAGTAAGCATCAGAGGATTCTTGCTTGAGAAGCTCAGTCTGATAAAGAAGTACCTGTTGGACCAGCACGGCCTTGCTGGGAGGTCAGATAGGATGTGGAGCTTTGCACACATTTGCAGGTTATTTCAGGTTACCTGGTAGAAAATTAACCAAAGAGGAACAGCTGTACCAAAAGAAGCCTTTCACATTCTTGGGTCATTTCAGGTGAAACTTTTTTGCTTTAGAAACAAGGTATGCTCTCAGCTCCATTAAATGTGAGGCTTCTTGATAAATCCTGAATATGAGTTGTGCTGCTGCCTCAGTCCTGGTTGGTCCTGCTTCAGCCTCCTCTTCCCCATTGTGGCCTGGACCAAGGGATGCAGTGCATCTGCAAGGGGGACGGGGTTATTTGGTGACTGATCTTTGTAGCATCCTGCTCCATGTGACCTGCAGTACAACGCATCTTGCAGAGTCAGCTCTAACTCTGTGGGAGCAGTAGGACCACTTGGACAGGGGAGGAGATCTTGGGGTCTTTTGGCAGCAGCATGTAGCTCACTGGTGTGAGCTTTAATGTGAAGCTGGTGCTGTACCACGATTGAAAGCAGAGCCTGCCTTGGCACTGGAGCTGCAAAGAAGCCTCCTGTGGTGTCTCTGCCCTTATGGGAAAAGGCTACTGTTTTTGGAAGGTTTGTGCTCAGCATTGCCCTGGTTTGATCTTGGTGGATTTGAAGAAATGTACTTCAAAACTTCTCTTTTTAACCTCAATGTGCTCTCAAGCCTCCATTTCTGTTGTATCACCTTCTGAACAAGAAGAAACCCAGAGGTCTCGGGTCTAGGAAATCCCAAAGTAACACCACAGTTTCCTAGCTCCTTCCAGCTTATCTCTTCAGCCAGTGAAACAGAAGACCATGAGAATGCATCTGCAATGGGAATTGTAGGTGATGTACATAGGTGGGTTGCTCTTCCCTTGATATGGTTTGACAGTTTTATCTGCCTGCTTTTACACTGTCAGTAAGCACACTTTTAAAACATTTTAATGAAACTTTAAGATCTCTATGAAAATAGGGTAACTGAGGGTAACATTGCTTCCTTTTTTTGTTTGTTTTTGTGTTTGTCTGTATGAATTGTATATTTATTTTTCAAGGCAAAGGCAGAATCTTCCATTTTGTTGCAATTCTTTTTTGCTAATTACTCAGGTCTAACAGAGAATGCACTCGGGAAGTGTGAGACAAAAGAGGAAGAGGAAGAAGAGCACGACTATGACTATGTGGATGAAAACATAATTGAAAGCATAAGAAAAGTATTTCAAGACACCACTGCTAGAAATAAGTATGCGGTCTCTGAAGGAAGAAGGTGAGTGTGATCTATGACCATGTATAGGTGCAAGTAACTGGGCAGAGTGATGTTTTGTTTTGTTTTTTTTCTAGGCTGGCCTATAACCTTCAAACAAAACCCCTCCAAAAACCCTGAAAAAAAAACCAAACCCAAAAGAGGAAAGGTTTTCCCTGGGAGCTGCCACTGTTGCCCCAAGTGTTCTGTGAACACCACTGAGCTTCTACCTATCATCCCATGTCATTCAGCAATGCCACCTTCATCAAAGGTTCTGCTCTGGTACATTTAAAAGTTGTAGTGAAGAGGGCCTTTGCTTCTGAAAACCTCCAAGCATAATTTTAAGCTAAATACATATTAGACTTTTTACCCCAGATCTGAGTGAAATTGTAGTTCCAGCTCATTTAATTCATAGTGAAACCTTCTATGTACTTTACTTGATTCAGCTGGATTTCTTCTTTTGTTAAGAGAACGCCCCCAAATTTAAAGTGCTGTGTTCCAGAGATTTAAAAAAATTATTAAGGCCTGGCATTTTATTTCAAAATTTTGCTGTATTTATTTTAAAATAGCATGTGACATTTTAATATATTTTAGTTAAGTAGTGTATTGAGTTTGAAATAAAGTCTTATTTTTTTCTGAAATGCTGAAACACCTCAGAAACATGACAATCAGGGGCAGCATGTGATATTTGTATCTTTCCTTCCTCACAGCCACAGAAACTCCAAAGTTACAGGAAAGGCTGAAAAATTAAACAAAGTAATGCTCTTCACATAATGCATTGCTTCATCACTCCATGTCACTGAGGACAGAGACTTGTTTTATAGCTTAAAGAAGTCAAGAATGAAACTCTGTTTTGAATGAAACAACCTATAGGCGTTAAGGAAAAAAGCAGTTTCAAGAATCATTGCTGGCCTAGAATCTCAGCCTCTAATTATACTACTTTATCCACCTGCCCTTTAAGCTTCCTATCAGTAGAGGAAAAGTTTCACTTTATAAGCTGTCTTCTTTGAGGGATCTAACAAAACATGAAAGAAAGGCCCTTTGCTGCTTCTGGGAAGATCACTGTCTTTCTTGGATTATGAAGCAATCCCATAAATTACCATTCTTGGTGGATGACAGAAGTATCCAACCTGTACAATCATCAGCTCGCCAAGGGGCACGTGGCTCCTTGAACCTAGTAGTCTCCCCATTACCGTTAGAAATCCTCTGTTACAGCTTTTATCTGACGCTTTAAACTTTTATCAAGGGTCTGCACTTGCATTTGTGAGCATCTTGAGAAATATGAATTTGATCTGGGCATATTAATTTAACTTTTAACATGAGCAAAAGCCCGCTAAAATGTCTAGCCAGGTAAAGCAATTGATGGAGGTTAAAACTGAGCTTTTGAGCAGCTTGTATGCTACACAGCTGGTTGAAGGGGTTATTAAAAGAATGAGATTAGTTGGTTTAGGCTTACTTACAGGCAAATAATAAAAATTAGTTGTCTCTTGCATCTGTGCCAAAAGTCCAATGTACAGTCATGTTATTACTACTTCAAGAACTCACTAGTCAACCATTTCCCATACATGCCCCGTATTTATTAATATCCACTTTTCATTATTTGGTATATATGATATATCAAGCTGAAATCTATTGACCCAAATTTCTTCCAAATAGAGTAATAAGGGGAAAAAAAATACAGAAGCCAACCTCAATAGTAGGGGTGAGAAAATCAGTATTTACTATTTGCAGTGTTTCGTCAGTGCACCCACAAAAATCTTTCCACAATCAGAGTCAAGTCTTGACAGGATGATACTAGTAAGAACTGGTCCTCCCCCTAAGCAGGATGGGAAAAAAAAAAAGAACAGAGATTTGCCTCAGGTAATTGATATGTTAATTTTGATAGATTAAAAGTGCCCAGAGGGTCAATGATGTTAACATGACCTCATTGCTTTGGATGAGCAATGAGCAATTAAACAAGGGACCTGACTACAGATGCCAGAGCTTGCTATAGCAACAACTCCCATTAGCATATTTTAACCTTTCATAAAAGATTCAAGAGAAAGTAGGAAAAAACCCTGAAAGCATTTAAGACATGTATCTTGCTTTTTAACAACATAAGTTTTTTTTACTGCCAGGAGCTGTTTTTTCAGGGATTATATTTTTTTTTATGAAGAAAGCACTCAGTTTGACAGTCTTTTAGAAGGCGTTAAAGATTTCAATAGTGTTTTTTTTCTTGGATGCGAGAAAAGGGGGAGAGGGAAGGTTCATTGCAATGAACTGGAATAGCTCCGATGCTGCTATTATGTCTCATCCCATGTCTCTGCAAACAAAAATGAGCTAGAGGCATGCAGGAGCAGCAGCAAGAACAAAAAAATAACAGCAAAACTGCTGCTTATAACCTCATGGCTGGAAAAGGACAGAAACAACACAGTCCTCCCACCTGGACAGTTGAAAGCGAGTACTGGTGTCAGGCTGTTTCAGGATGTTGTTTCCTGGAACTTCACACAACTTGAACTTCACACAAGTGCTGGAAAAGGAATGGTCTTAGCTGACTAAACCTGGGTGTCTGTTAAACAGGACCCAAAACCGGAAAAGTAGAAAGAGGGAGATTCAACAGGGCATGAAAAAAACTACACATCTATGTTTTCCTCTTGCCACAAGCTCAGCAGTTGAGGTGGTTTTGTTTGAATAAAAGTACTTTTGTATATTGTCAATTTGTATTGATTTTTTAAGTAGTTGAGTAGTTGTGTGAAAGAGACTGAGGTCGAGATTTTACTTGTTTTTTTCTACCTTAGTTGTGCTGAGATGTAGGTTGAAACAGACAGCTAAAGGCAGTGCCAGAAAAGAAACCCAACTTTTCTGACCCCTCATGACATCCTCATAATCCTTTTTGTGCTGTTTTTCCAAGACATTTCTCTGGAGCTTTTACACAGATTATCCTCTAAGCTGGCTATTTCTTTCATATCTCCCCTCGCCTTTGGCTAAAAGTCTGAGGCAAACTTTGCAGCCTTAGGGCCATTGAAGTGAGGAACCCAACTTCCTGACTAGAGCACTATCTTCCCGGCACCTCTTTAAGTTCCTCCTCTCATAAGTAGTTTCCAATGAAGATTTGGTGGCACTACCTACTTTGCTAATTTTCAGTGTTAGGTAATGCTACTGCCTAGCATTTTCACTTGCCCCTAATGTGCAAATAGAAGCTTTTTTTCCAGGGTGTAACATATGGTGATTACAAAGGAAGGAAGAGTGGAGAGGGAGCTGAAATTCAGTTCTTATCTTTGACATGGGCAGGACTTCAAGTAGCCTATCCCAAACCAGTGGTGGGCTCAGAGACCCTGGCTACCTCTGAAGATTGCCAGACTACCATGATTATCTAAATGTTCCTCCCACATACACAGGTCTTGCCATTCCCCTGGAGATCAGATTAAAAACATGTGTCTTTGTAGTGTGGCAAAGCTGGGAACAGCCCACTGGTAAAATCTTAGCACATTTGATGGCCAATTGCCATCAAATATTTGTTGTTTTTTTCACTAATTTTCCTCCAGGCCTGTGTCTCTGTTACCCCAGCCCCAGGGCACCACCGGTTGGAATCCTCTCACCAAGAGGGTGGTATCTCTTCTCCCTTATCATCCAAACCAGCAACATGACAAAAGCATCATGAGTGTAGTCACACTGGAGAAACACCAGTAAAACATTTTGCTGGAATCACAGTTTACACTGGCTAAATGAGCTCTTTTGCCCCATATAGGTCAAACATTTCCCTAAACTGCAATAAGCTATGCTTGTAAAAGAAAAAAATAATGGTATGAGTCTCACACTTTTAGGCAAACTTGCTGGCATAGCTGTGTGGGAGTTATAGCAGATATTAGGGAGATATTAGCTTTTTTTTTTTTTTCCTGCAGTTTCTGGATTGCTGGTATAACTGTACTGACAAACTATCTCAAGGTACAGATGAGCCCTAACTTGCAGCTTCTAATTAGGACTCAGGATTTCACTCATTTGTACTCTGTGTGTAATTTTTAAATCCAAATGTAAATGTTTCCTGCTTCACCCTGTTGTTTTGTTTTTGTTTGTTTTCAGAGACATCTGAAGCAAAAAAATCCTGAAATTAACTGGAAACAAATAGGAAGCTGTGTCCTTCACATATTAAGATTGACTTCAACCTTAAGAAAAAGCTGCTCATGCAAGTGTCCTTGTCTCATGAAGAGCATCTGAGACTGTAATTTAACTAGAATAATCCCCTGAGAAACTAAACTGCTTACTTGTCCTAAATAAGAAGTCAAACTAAACTAATGTCTCATGACCCTTTGAAGGGACAAAGTTCTGTACATATTTATTAATTAATTCAGATCATTAAGCCAAGTTCAATGCTTCATTCTTATTGCACTTGAAATACCAGTTGATTTTCTGAACCACTGTAGGGCATATGCAAAAGGAACATCCCTTACTGGAACAGCTGCATGCTTCGTTGTTGGTTTTTTGTTTTTTGTTTTTTTTGGAGGAGAGAAGGATAGAGAAGGGAATTATGGATTGCCTAAGGTGAATGTCCATTTCTTTAGCCAATTACATATGCTTCAGGTTAATGCTTAAAATTGCAAATGGCTAGATTCTGTCAGACTTTCAGACAATGAGAAGTACTTTAATGCATAAGCAGTGCTGGTGCACCACAGGTAATTCACCCTGGGAAGAAATGTTGCTTCTCCTAGAGGGAAGTGCTATTCAGAAGGACGAGGGGATGCCCAAATTGCATAGCATTGTCATCTCCATAATCGCTTGCACAGATTAAGTTATCCAGGATCACACGAGAGGAGTGTATTTTGCTATTACATTCAGCAATTTGCTGAGAATATAACCAGAAAGGAAAGAGAGAAATTGGAGCCAGCCCTCCCAACTGAGAAAAAGGCACACGTCCTTAAGAGGATTGGGAAAAGCTGTGCTGAAGAGCTTTACCTGCACCCTGTGGTACTTTGTATTCCCATGCAAGCATCTGGGAGAAGAGGCAGCCCCAGGTAACTCTTTGCTTTGTGTATAAATGGCCAACACTGCCACTCTAGAGGAATAGCCCAGGGAGAGCAACTTTTTTAAACAAAACAAATATTTGCTTTGAAGGATTGCTTTTTGCTTTTACTTCTGAAAATGAAAAAGGAAAGCTCAATGAGTATATAGAATCTCAAAGGGTTCAAGACCTACAAAATCTCCTTGGCCTAGAAGGAGAGACCTCCCTTTGTGCCCTGCCCCTCGCTTGTGGGTGCTGAGCAGCAGCAGGGAGAGCCTCTGCTTACACAGACAAGCATCTCAGTGGGTTTGGCAGAGAGCATATAATCATATTAGAGCTGGCATATTCCTGTCTGGGACTGCTGTGTGTAATCACACAGGTTGAGTGTGCTTAGCATCTTTGGGTGGCACTGGACCTAGTCCTTGTGTTCTTGAGAACGGATGTGTAAATACACAGTTTGCATGCCAAGAGTTTCCAGACTCAACAGCAGCTTGATTAAAATGATGTATACAGAAATCCAAGACAGCAGGCTGGAAAAAAAGGAACATGTTTACAAAGTCTAGACATACCATATTTTCAGTCTTACTGAGGAGTTAAAAAGCAAATGCTTACAAAAATGCTGTAATAGACTTTAAAGCAACAGTATTTTCAAGCAGACAGTGTAGGATCTTCAGACTTGTCCATTAAATTTCTACTGAATAATTAATTTTCATTAATGCAAATTAATTTGGAATTTCCCAATATTGGTTCACATTAATTTATTCAAGATAAATGTTCATCCTCATTAAAATCAGTTACAATTTAAGTATTATAATATGACTCAGAGTGCTTTGATTCCATGCATATGTAGCATAAAGCATTTTGCATATCACTAGATAATACAGAGACTTGCAGGTTTGTGCAAAACTTGTAACAGACTGATGCCTCACTTGTGCATAGCTGAATTTTTTTTTAAAACCTTTTTCAAAAAAATCTGTATTTCTCTATGTAGCAGCTCAAAACAGCCCAGCTTATTATGCCAGCAAATGCAACGTGGAACAAAAGGAATTTGTTGTGTATTTACTGACTTTTTGTCTTTTTTCTACTGAATGTGATGTGGTCCCCTGCCGCGTGTCTGAAAGATATATCTGTTACTGCCACAGTTTTTCTCACTGAAGTATCAGCAGCCTGACTTCTGCAGCTAGAAAGGAGGAGAGGGAAGATATCAGCTTCCTGGGCTGCATTAGAGCAGTGCCAACAGGTTGAGGGAGGTGATCCTTTGCTCAACATTGGGAAGGCCACATCTGGACTACTGTGTTCAGTCCTTGTCTCCCCAGTACACGAAGTACATGGTCATACTGGATGCAGTCCAACAAAGGGCCATGAAGATGATTAAGAACTTGGAGCATCTGACATATATAAAGAATCTGAGAGAGCCTAGAAAACCCAAGGCTCTCACTAGTTGTGTTAGTGTGGGTGTTAACCTTTTCTAACAGTTACACTTCTTTTGGAAGTGATATAAAAACATTTGGGGAATAGTTTGTGAACCAAACCAATGCTCATCAGAATTTTTTGCGTCTTCTTCCCTTTTAAATTCTTCCAAAGAAGCAGTCTCTCTGCTTTGCATAGATCCTGTCACGTAAGTAATTTAGCTATATAATTTAACATACATAGCAGATTTTCCATCTTTCATGCTTTCACAAGCACTCACGCAAAGATTTTAGTCAGATTATATATTTATTTACAAAAAGGAGGATGCATTTTTTAAATTTTACAGTGGAGTACAAATGATGTATATATAAGGATTTTTTTCCCCTGGGCTTCACAAATAGTTTGTGTAGAATTAAAGAGGCCATGAAATTTCATTAGTGCCTTTAGTGACTTTCAAAAGGTACTTGTGCAGTGCGTAAGTATCCATCTCTTCCACCTGGGATAAAGGGTAATGGGTGCAAGTTGGAGCATAGGAGGTTTCATGTAAACATAAGGAAAAGCTTTTTCCCTGTGAGGGTAACAGAGTGCTGGCACAGTCTCCCAAGTGAGGTTGTGGAGTCTCCTTCTCTGGAGACATTCAAAACCTGCCTGGATGTGTTCCTGTGTGACCTACACTAGGTGATCCTTCTCTGGCAGGTGGTAGGACTTGATCTTTCAAGGTCCCTTCCAACCCTTAACATTCCATGATTCTGTGACAAGAAGTATGGTTCTGCCACCCTTGTCATCTGCCACAATCTTGTCTAGTCTATTCAGCCCCATTGAGTTTAATGAGTTTTATTCAGCTGAGTAAAGGTGGCAGATTTTATGAACCTTGTAAACATATTACTAGCAAAGATATCTTCACTGTCTGTTCTTCTGGCATGTGAGCCAACATTGTACCCTATCATAGAAATGTGAGCTAGCCTCTCACAAACTCAATTTACATGTTGAGTTTATGCAACTCAGAGAGTGGCACTAACATTCAGTTCTTGGCATGGAAGAGAGGATGTGGTGCTGTGCTGCAAGAGAACAACATCCAGACTTGCTTGGGAAAGCAGAGGGGAGAGAGAGAAGGCACAAATAAGGTCCTAATAAAATGCTCACATTCTGTGTTTAAGACTTAATAAGTATTGTGACTCTCTTATGCTGTGCAGATGACCACAGTGATTTCATAATGTTTGCTAATATGTGTTTGACAGCGTTATAATGTCATCACAATTCTTGAGGGACATTACCAAAAATTACTGCTCAAGAATTTAATACTGCACATTTAAGAGGGGACATCATTTTCAGCTGAACACAGACTGTGATCCCTGTGCCTGAAGAGAATACAGGTGTATTTAAATAACAACATACTTGTTTTGCAAAACATTGGCACAAGCTTTTGAACAGACCTGTTAGCTTAGAGACATCACTTTTAATGCTAAGAATTATTTCTTGAGTGTTCTCACTAAAGGCTTCCTCAGGAGCAGCTGCCTCTGCACCACTTCACCTGCATGTAAGCCCTTAGTGGGATGGCATTTTCTGTTTGGATGATCAACATGTACATTTTTTATTCATCCAGCCTTTATGCCTAGGAAGATAAGAAGAATCTTCTCCCTGCATTCTTCTTTAAATGCCAAAAGCTCTTTTGTTTAAATACAAGGTGCCAAACAAAAGCTTATCTACCCACTCTCCACAATAAAAAGATGCTGTTTATTCGTGCTATCTCTTCACTTAATGTGTTTATACTTTTCCTACCTCTCCTAAGACTGCCCAAGTGTATTCCTTTGTGTTTCCCAAGTGTTTTTCACTTTGATTTGCCTGTACCATACAAATTTTTTTACTCCTTGACACCATATTAAAACCAATAGTCTCTGAAGAGGAAGTTTTCTTGATTATTCTTCATGTATTTGTGTCAGGTTGTTCCTCCTTTGTTTTATTTTAAAAATTTCCCCCCTCTTTTAATGTGCCTGTGTGCTGGAAGTGTTCTTGTTCTTTGCAATAATACATCTCTTTGAAAAGATTCCTGTATCTTTTTTTGAGTTTTTGTATAGCTAGGATAGCCTTTTACAACTCTTTATATGGGACTGATAAGCCTTTGTGAAATATAGACAATATTTTGTCTGAAATATATATGAGCCCCTGGAAAACTGGGCAGGAGGAGGGATTTGTGTGTGCGAAGATTTGGGAGTATGTGGAAACAGCTACATGATGCTTCAGAGGCCTAATCTCACCAGGTTATAAGAAATGCTTCTGTGTGCATCCTTCTATGAGGTCCTTCCAACCCAGGCAAGCACAGGGGCTTGCTTAGCTTTCCCTAGGGTGCCCTCATAAGTTATGGCCTTTCTTTCTTTTGAATACACCAGCTCTTCCATAATCCTCCTGGTCCTCATGATGCAGAGAAAGGGTCTGAGTGGTGCCCAGGGCCTTGCCACAAGGGGTACTGCATCTACTTTGTCACCAAGAAGACTCTTCTCCTTTTCCCACCACATTCCAGCTGGCTGTTCTTACGGACAGCATTCACATCTGACAGTATTTTGGAGTGTAGCATCACACAAGAGGAGAAGTAGAAAAATACTCTCTGTTCCAAAAATTAACCTTTTCTGCAGTCTGCAAGGGTGGGTTTATAATGCTGTTACCTGTCCTGCCTTGTCTTCTGCAATCTTTTCTTGCAAACATGCACACAAACTGTTCATGTAGTTTTTTTCCCCAGCTATAAATGGCTTGCAGAAGGAAGGGAGAGACAACAAGGTTTTACCTCATTGTATTTTCTGTATTTTTGTTAGGCATGAATCATTGAAAAAAAACATTTTAAATTATAATGTTTTTCTAGATAAATATGCTACATAAATTGAGTCTGCTTCTATTCCTCATCCTCTGAACTCCATTTTTGAATGACTTTGTGGTTCCCATCTGGATCAGGCCTTTCCAGATAGTGCAGTCTGGGAATTCTGCAACTCCTGGGCTCTCCTAGAGAGCCTTACCAGCCCCTGTTTAGGTGAGCACTGCACTTCATGCAATCCTAGTTCTTCTTAGGATACCCCATGGTTCATTTTGTCTCATCTGTAGCACAAAAGATTAAATCCAAAATGAGTTCTATCTAATCTTCAAATCTCCAAGCATATTAAAATTGTTGAATCATATTGAGAACATTCTATCGGGTGTTAGGATCCTGAATCCGTGGTTTATGGGCTCTAAATACTTCAAATGTAAATAGAACAGAGCCTAGCAAGTGCTCTGATGTCCAGCATCAATGCCAAAATGAAATGGCAGTGGGACAGGTGGTATCAAGTTGGTATTTTTCTCCAAAAATTAAACTGAAGTGAATTTTTCAGGTGCCAGATCTTTGCACCCTATATATGAAGTCTCAACAGATGATCAGAAAAGGAGAATGTGCTCCTTCTGAATCCACTGCAGTTAGAGTGAGGCAAATGTTGTAAAAAGAGTATATCATCCCCTTCAGCAGCAGGAACCTGAGGTCCACATGTCACAACATTATGCTGAGGAGGGGCAGACAACATGCCCTTGTCTGGAAATATAGGTGAGCAGTTTGTTTTTGGGAAATGTGGTTCTCCTTTAGTGTACACCAACACTTGAAATATTTATGCTGGGTTCATTTCAGTTTCATATCTAGAGGGGAAAAATCTACTGATTCCCAGCAACCTTCTAGCTGCCAGGTTAAAGACTGCAAGCAAGAGCATCTTTTCTCACCCTCCATGCCAGGCAGGTATAGAGGAGATTTTTTTTCCCACTAGCAAAAACCACTTTACTATGCATTAGAGTGCATCAGGTGGAAAGGAAAAGAGCACAAGTAATTCTGCACAAGTTAGTTATCACAGGGAAAAGTGAAATCAAAAAATCCAATCCCTGCTTGAAAAAAAAAAGTTTTCTCTATTTTCACTAACAACTTTTTTGCATGTAAGCCCTGTAAACTTTGTGTCTCAATTCTGACAAAATCTGAAGACGTGGCTGCTGATGCCTGCCTCCAGCTTTGTGGAGAAAGAGTTCCTTTTCTTAGAGAAGGGGGAAGAGTGCCATTTTCCTTACAGAACAAAAGGGGAGATTGATGAAGAGGTCAGCCATTATGCCTATTATGTGACAATTTAAGAGAATAAAACATCAAATATCTCAGAAATAAGGAGCTGACCTACCTAGCATGAACCTAGATGACCTTAGATGTGAATAAAGTAGACTCAGAAGAGGAAGGCAGTGGTTCCCCATCAGGCCCACAGAGCCGTGGGAGGGGAGCAGGGTTCAGCACTATTACCTAAGCTCTGCAGAAGGTCAGGCTCTTGCCTATTGGATTTTTAGTCTCTCAAGTTCTTTTTTTAAAATCATGTATCCATTTTAACCTTCCTTTATTCTGTAGCAAATGTTGTTTCAGTCCCCCCAGGCTAGCTTCTTTGCCACCCTGTACTGAAGTTTAAGTTCCTGGCTTTCCAGACCTGCAACCAGTTGTGTATATGCTTTCTTCTAACAGCACCTCTGTCAGAGAGAAACAGTCCCTGCTTAATGCCAAGTAGCCTTCAGCAAAGAGCTTACATGTGTAAAAGGTGTGAGAATAGGGTTGCAAAACACAAATTAATGGTGAATAACAAAACCTCTTCTGCTTTGTGAGTCCTCCTTACTGGGCAAACCCCTGCTCTGCTAGTTGTCAGCTTTTGCTAGCTCTGACTAGCAAGCAGACTCCTCCAGTGCTCTCCCTTCCTTCTCCAGAGACATCCTACCACACCTGCACAACCTTCTCTTGATACTTTTTTCTCTGCTTAGTTTCTGATGCCTGTGTATCTTCCTGCCAGGCTGCACCTATTCTCTTCCAAGATATCAGGCTCTGCTCTATTTGTAAGACTACATCCTCCCATGTTTTGTCTAAACTTTTATACACCCCTCAACTTCCAAAGTGCAATTGCTGGACAGTTTCTAGGGCCTTTACCTGACTGGCTGGCATGCTGGATTAGGACAAAGTATCTGAAATACATAAATGGTCACTGCTCTATCAAGAAAGATTGGTCTTTTTTCAAAATATTAAAGTATTTCCTAATGCAATCATAAATTCAGGTAAAGAGATACTTGCTTTTTAAAAATGTGCCTTACAAATATTCACTCTAGTGCAGCAGTTCACAGTTTATAATTGTTTATTTTCCCAATTTGTATTACTGGCTCTTTGTGTTTTCTCAAAAGATAACTTATGTTAAATCTAAGTTAATGACAGAAAAGGTTACAATTTTTTTCCAAACTTTTCTGGAGTAGAACTAACTTAATATTTTAACAGCTGGCAGCTGTGGTAATTACTTTTAGATTATACCTGAAGTCTGTTTGAATCTAATTATTCTGATCTATGAACCAGGTAATTAAGGTAAAAACTCCCACATTTTCTTAGACCTTATTAATGTATTTCCATTGAAAATTGTTAGCTAATGATGGTACATTAAGAGTTTATCCATAAAGTGACAATGAATAATTAAAAACTTTGTCCTGAGGCATTAAAGGACCGAATAGTTTTTAACTGCTCAAAGTCTCGGTAATTATTTCTCAATTTGCAGTGCAAACATCATGCAGCTTTGGGGACAACAGACCAAACAAACTGGGAAAGTGGCATGGGAAGACAAATAATTTTCTTTTTCTTTGTTTACTTGGTATCTGTCTAATAATTCAGAAGGCTTGGAACTTCCTGAGGTGTTTCCTGCTTTCAACAGGAAAGCAGCACAAGGGGACATGGAGGGCTTGTTCCTGGCCAGCACAGAGCATGAGATGGAGATACCCCAGAGCAGTCAAAGCTGGCCATGCTGCCTGGCACCGTGCTGCTGCCTTGGTGGGAGGGTGAGCTTGAGGGCATCCTCGGAAGGTTGCCTGACACGGGGTCCTGACTGGAAGGGCCCTTGCTCTGCTTCTACCAAGGCAGCGAGGGCTTCTTTCACTCACTCTGGTACTGAGAGGAAAGTTGGGTGTCCCGATCTCCCCCCTAACATCTGTGGAAAACCTTTGATTGTTGTGCTTGTGTCAGGAGGCCTATTACTACAAGGGCCACAAATGAAATGTATGTGAACGCATCAGCGTGAAATTGTGTTTTCCAGCAGAAGAGCACATGAATCTTCTGAATGAGGGGTATGGGTCAAAGATACCAAATGAGTTGCTAGCTGCTGCTGAATCTGTGGGAAAGACCTAAAATGGTAGGAGAAAAAAAGAAAAAAAAAGCTGCTTTTCCTTAGTTTGATCTATAAATCTAAGGCTTGTGTCATTTTTAAGTACACTGTAGTGCAAACTATAATCTGACAGGAACCAGCAGGCAGTGGCTGCATCCTCTGCCCACTACCATGGAAAGGTGTCTCTTGCCATGCCTGCTTTCTGGGGGAAGTTTTCATAAGGATGGAGGATCCGAGTCAGCAGATTTCTTAAGAAACTTCAACCCCCATCTGCCTGCAGGACCCCTGTCCCACTTCTCCACAACTCTGATGACAAGTTATGATAATTAATTATCTATATGCATTATCACTCAGGAGACCAAGATCAGCATCTGGATCTGGATTGGTAATCAAATCTAATTTATGACTTACAGGGACAAGAAGGGTTGGACATGGAGGAATGGAAAAGCAACCTGTAGCTATTCAGACTTTATAATTGTATAAATGACTAGACAGATCAATGTTTTCTCGAGGTAAATTAAATGAATCAGATATTATAAATTCTCTATTAGTCATGTAAAAGCTGCAACAGATTAAGCTCGTTTGCTTTGTGACTTCCCAGGGCTGGCTCCACAGTACCACAAGAATCACATTCTTGCTGCAGAGCAGCATACCAAGGGGATCCAGCTGAACTCAAGTATTTATCTGAAAAGTCTGAAAGCTTAAAATTTGATTGCAGATGGTCTGCAAAACAACACCTTTGGTGGAAAACATTCAAGGCATTGGGTTTGGATCAGAACTTCAAAGAAAATTTTCAGATTATCATCTGTTAGACCAAAGGCCTCAGTAATTACATATCTAGTGGGATTGATGTATAGAAGGAAAAAAAAATAGGCTGAAATGGAATATAATTTGCCTTTATTTAATTTTGTCTGCAATAAGGATACATTATTTATAAAGTCAAAAAAGTAATAAACTAAGATTTTCTATAAGGCATTTTATTTATAAGGAAATGAGTTAAACAAATGATCTAATTAGGAAAATTAAAGATAAATATATTGATTCAATGTGTGAGAGATGCACACATGGCTACTCAGGAAATCCTGCTGTAAGAAATTACCAAGGCCAGATTACCAGACACATATCTGCTAAAAGATTAAATCAATCAATATTGTAACTGCTTTTTCTCAAGAAACTGGACGCTGTCAAATATCCTCCTTTCAAGTCATTACATATTCCCACTGGATCAAACTTTTAGCTTGACATAAACCGTTCAATCAGTGTTCGGCCTATTTTTCTTCCTTCTTCAGTAGACATAGCTTTCTTCCAGAGCTTCAGCAGCAATCCTCCTTAGGAAAAAACACAACATGACATCGTCAAATTAAAATGGAGCACACAAAGCTCTCTGCACACAAGGGATGTTGCATGCCTGGTACCAAACACCCACCACTTTCCTGTGGGCAGTGAAAAGTAGTCAAAGCTGGGGGGTGCCAATAGAGCAATCATTTCCTACAGCTGTGTATGGAGCCAGAGGCCATTCATTCAGCTCAGGGTCCTTTGTACTGATCCTGAGTTGGATCAGTACAATCAAGCTGGGCTTGTTCCCTTGCATCAGTGGTGCAAGTCAAGATGATTGAAGGCACATGTTAAGGACTTGGTCTGCATTTGCACGTAGCTTCATGGCTTATGAAGCAGTGGCTTGGTAGTCATAAGCATGCACATCTTTTTTTTTACTCTAAAACAAGAAAGAATCTGCACTCCTGCCAGCTATGGTGTCAAGATAAAGAAGCAAATAATCCTAATACTTTAATCCAGGCAATGAGCAGTGGCTTTCTAAGACGTGTACCTGACCAGCCTGACATTAGGACCTGTTTGCAGGGTAATCATTGCCTGTTCCCCACTCCTCTCACTGCTGTTGGATAAAGGGTCTACACAGAAAATCTGGGCATGAAAAAATCTCTGCTAGAAAATCAAGAGGAGTTGTTTTTTTCCTGTAGAGCATGCTTTTGTATAAAACTGAAAACAGTGAAGAACTGAATTTGCACAATATTTTACAAGGAATGTGAAGACTGAAGAGGACTGCAGGAAGTGTGAGGACAGTAGAAAAGGCCTCAAATGACAGGATATATGCTTTTCTGGTTTTGGATACCAGTGAGGGGCACAGCATAAAATCCAAAGCTTCTGGCTGTCCGTAAGTCAAAACACTTTAGAGGTAACACAGCACTCTCTCAGTACAGATCCCTGCCTGCCTGGCAGAGGCAGCTAGAGTAATCAAACTCTGAACCAAGAAATCAAGTCTTATTCTGGGCTGAACAGGATTCTGTCCTAAGAACTACTGAGACCTTCTATCTGCTCTTGAAGCTTGCAGCCCAAGGAAAGTATTCTACATCACACAAGATGTTTTTAAAATTTGCAGGCGTCCAACTCTACAACTGTCACATTGTGTCATCTGGGTTTTGTAGTAATAAGATCTACTGTTTCAGATCCCTGCTGAGACTGTGGATCAAGACCCAAGACAAATTTAGTTTAAAGCTCCTTTTCTGATCAGCGAAGCAGTCACCAGGTTGAGTTAATTGTGTTTTAACTCCCATCCAAATGCAAAGCCCATCCTTTTAAAGCAGAGCAAGGGAAATCTCCACTCTGCAAAACCAGGAAATTCAGCTATGGATTTTGTTATGGCTGCATCTGCATGAAACTTCTTCCTCCCACTCTTTCCTTTCCCCCTCCATGTTCAGCATCCATGTCTCTTTTCGTCTCCCCCTCCAGCGCTGCCCTCATCTGTTCTGCTGCCCTGGAGCTCTCCTTCCCCATGCAGGTCCTGTGTGCCCTCCTCGAGGTAGGTCAAGGAATACTGAATCGTAGAGTTCTAGGCATGGGATGGAGCCGTTAAGATCCCTACTCAGGCTATGAAGGACCCTTTTGGCACGTGGAAGAAGGTGTGAAGGAAACACTCTCTGATGCGAGGGTGCCCTTTGGTGACACTGAATAGCTTCATTAAACAGCCTTTCTCAGCTATAAATACAGCTACTGAGAGAATTTGAACTGAACTGAACAGACACAAGAAGGTAGTAAACACAAATGCTATAGCTCCGGATCTACTCAGAGGGCTGTAATTCTGCATCTCACCGCTGGATGGTGATGCACAACTTATTTTAGTGAAAGCCCAACGTTGTCTGAGGAAAAAAGTTATGCTGGGACAGTCTGAATATTCTGTTGCACCAAAGACAAACAAAAATCAAAACCGGAACACTTGTGAACACACAAACCGTTGTTCTTGATCATATAACTTTTTTTTTTAAAGATATCAACTGATTTAATTACTTCATTTACAGTTTTTATGATTTCAGATATAAACAGCAAAACACAAAATTGTCTTTGTGCTTCTTAAATTCCTGTGAAAAATGGAAGTAAAAATGGTAAAATCTTATGTCGCAACAATTAATGCATATCTCTCAGTGTGAAATCCTCACTGAGTATCATCACTGTTAACCCATTGCTGGTTATAACACACCCTCTCAGATGTGTTGTTTACTAAAGCTTGTATTTTTAGCTGTACTCTTTATTGTTAGTCTCTTGGAACTGTTTATACAACTGTATACTTAAAAAAATCAGTGTTCATTAAGAAGAAAGATATAGAAACAAAGAACAAGATATTTAATATACTATGGACTATAGACATTTGTAGGTTGGGCTTGTACCTGATATTCGATTTGCTTTGTTAAGAGCTCTGAGTGAAAGCAGGACTCTGTTTTGCTGTGGACTGAAGTCACTAATGTCTGGGGGGACATCCCCTTTGACAAGCATCCTCGGGGGCAGGAAAGTCTGGAAGTGGTTTACATTCTGTAAATCTGTAGAGAAGTGTGTTGCTGCGATGAAATCTACAGCATTACTCCAGTCTTTACCAAAATTTGCTTCAGGATCGGATAAATATTTTAACCTGAAAGAGATAAAAAAGAAAAATTTAACAGACAATTGAAATTCACTGTAGAATGTGTTAGTCTATCATTTATCCCAAATGTGTTTTGTTCAGTATGATAACCTGATGGGTCTCAGTGCTACAGTGCCTTGAAGCCTCCTTCATCATTTTATACCTCATTTCTCCTGGCATTGCTTCCCCTGCCCAGATTAATACAGCTCCTGACTCTGGACACAGCTCCCAGAGAGGAATCAGCACCTCATGCTAAGCCCACAGCCTGCCCACCCCTCACAGCCTGGGCAGCCATCTCTGCCTCAAGAACAAAAGGAAGAGTAGAGCATAAAGACGAGAGGCCTAAAGTAAGAAAGTTCATGCCGAGTTTGTTGGGATACTCTCCTTCCAAAAAAGCATGCAGGTGAGAAGATTTTCTTGGCCTCTCATCCCAGTACCTGTCCTTGAACTTGGGCAGTGCATAAGCGATGCTGGTGACGTGTGCCCTCCACATGAGGCCAAGGGCTTCATCCATGTTGAAGGAGGAGAAAACTGCAGGGTTCGTGGCCTTGTTTTCTGTAGACAGCAGATACTGCAGCAACAGGGAGGGAAAAAGGCAGGGAAATGGGGAGAGATTTAAACCAAATGAATTTTTCAGACTTAGAGGGGAAAATTATTAGTAATATAGGTTTGTAAAGTGAATAAATATAAATACAAAATATAAATGTAAGTATAATTATGACTGTATATCCCCATTGAAGTTAACTAGAGTTGCCATTCTTTGCCTTCAACAGGGGGTGAGCCTTTTATCCTCATAAATTACCTATGAAGTAAGAAATATTTTTATCTTTGGGATTAGGGAACAGATGAATAACAAGTACAGAAAATATCAACTTGCATAAATAAGTGTTCTTCTGAATCAGGTTTCAGCTTTTTCTTCTTTTTTTCAGATGTTCAGGGAAATAAATGAACACCATTAAAACCAACACAAAGCCACAAGAGTAAAGTTCTATCTCAAATGCTTATTTTGCATTGCTAACATAAGCAGTATAGGAAGAATATAAATATAACTGGTAACAAAGTAACCTCTTGGCACAGACTCCAAAATACAGAATTATCTTAAAGGAAGGCACAAATCCATGACCTGTAAAAATCCTAGCCTTCTTATCTCTGACTCACTTTACATCATGATTTTCATTTTTCTGCTTGATAGTTGTTATCAATCTGTTATTGAAAGCAAGCCCAACTCTGAATCTTACTAATAACAGTAATAGTAGTTTTAAAAGTAATATTTCATTATCACTTCCTACCAAATATGAAAACTATGTAAAATTATTTACTTCAAAATAGTCCTTCCACTCATCCATGAGCTTGGGCATGTGAGACCTGCAGTCAGCAACACTGTAGCAGAAATCAGCTTTTCGCTCCTCTGGGGGCAAAATTTCTATCTCATACTGCAGCTGCCCAAAGAGGCCAGCATCCACAGCTCCCAGGAAGGGTATGACAGCCAGGTAGTAATTCATACCTGGAACAAGAATTTGAAAGAAGTTAATCACAAGGAAAGGAAAAATTCCTGCATAGAAAAATGAGCCCTCTCTTGTATCAAATGAAATAGTTTCAAATCGCCACTGATATAACTGTGTCCAGCAGAGGGACGTATGTACCCAAATGCACTAATGATTTATCTGTATGCACTAATTTTTAATCTGTATTGATTTAGCTATGATTTGCAATACGTGTTTATATATATTTACATTGCTTGTATATCTACATATATCTCCTTTAATAGCCTTGTGTGAGCTGACAGTGTGCCATATTTTGCAGAAATAGGCAAACACTTGGGAAAAGTCAGTTCTTCACAGGTTGTCATTGACAAGACATCAGAAGCCTGTCAAATATTAGCTGCAAACTAGGTACAGAAAGACTAAGGGATACTCCATAAATATTTGTTTCATTAAAACAAACAAACAAACAAAATTTTTTCTATGCATTCTAGGCACATAAGAAATGAAAATGGAAATACTAGTGATATTTTACTGGAAAATAATAACTTTGCTTTTTTTAAAAAATTCACTCACAGAAAACTTCTTGGAAATTACCTCAGTTTGTTTGTTTAGATTTATTTCAGGATAATGGTTTCCTTTGGCGTGATCCAGAAGTTGGAACAGTCACACCCAGATGTAGGAAACTCAGATTAGTTTCTCACCAGTGCTGGTCCAAATCTTCAATGTGAGTACCCAAAGTGCTATCTGATATTCCTCATTTGAAAGGAGGATTCAAAATTCTCCTCTTAATTGTGTCCTACTTGTAGAAATAAAGTTTAATAGATTTCACTGAAGAAGAGCTTGGAGACCAGATGTTCCCCTGACTTGGGTGGGTGCTCCTGCACCATTACACTGGGAAGTCATTTGCTTGTGCTTGGTCTTAGAGCCACAGCCTGCCTGAGTATTTTGTGCACAGCTCCAGCAGTGAGGACTAAAATAATCAAAACCTCACCCCCTCCCATGTATCCTTTTCCTACTCATGGGAAACTGGTTTTGTACCTCCTGTATGTGGGCCCAGCTAGGTATTAAGGAGGAGGTGTATGGCTAGTCAGAAGAGTAAAGGAAAAGTGATGAGAAGACAGTCATGCTGGGAGTCATTGCTAAGCTAGGTCTTGCTGCTTGGTCACTATTTCATGAGAAGTATTGAGACATCAATTTCACATCAGAAAGTACTTAGATTCTTTAAATGAGCTTATATATATTACATATTTATACTTGCTTGGGGGACACAGCAGAAAACAATGCAGAAAAGGACTTACTGAAGTTTATTCTCAGTAAAAATCGTTAAAATTATCCAGGAATTTTTGATGTTTTCATTTTTCAGAAGATTAAATTCATTTTGGGGAGACTTTAGAGGAAAATGCTGAAAATGTCAGTGGCACTGACATTGGAAATTCAGGTCTTTACACTTTCATCTGTCTTCAGTTCATTGCTGCTTACTGGGATAATTAAAATCCCAAAACTTTAGTCTATGAGAACTCCAAAGCCAATACTGAAGAGACAGCAATTGTCTGCTAGCTCAAATATGCCAGGTCAAAGTATTAACTGAGTTGCAGTTGGGTACTTAAAAAGCCTCCTGGATACATGTTTTCCGTGTAATATAGATAATGAAGTTATTTGGGTATTGGGGGCACAAAGACTTCCTTGATTTCATTTTGCTGACCACAGTGAAGTTGTGGAGGTGCAACTGAAGGCAGAAAAGTCCTGTCAGAATTGTATTACTGAGGGTGATGCAAGCATCATAAAGATTTCTGCCTGATATTCCTACACTAATTTTTACTTTGAAATTCTAGTATCAAAACTGTAATTTCTACAAATGTCTATACGGATATCCATCCTGGCATTTGCCATGTGTCTGTACATTCATTATTGCAGTAGCAAGACTTTTTAAAGCTGCAAATTTGAGGGTTTTTTCCTTCCTCAGATAAGTTAACAAAGTCAATTCACTTTCATTTACTCTCATTAAGGTGTCCTGATTCAAGCTTTCAATGAAGAATTATTTAACACTGGAATTACTTTGCAATACAGAACTCTAGGGGGAAGAAAGATTCTGACTTGCCTTCTAGGACACTAATCATATTTTGGAGAACAACATTCATAGTGTGTACTTACAGGACCACCAGCTTCTTACAGATACACACAGGGCGTCTCCATCTTCGTAGCCACAGGAAGTTACATGGGAAGGGTCTGCTAATCTGCCTGAATTGAATCAAGTAAAATAAATCACCAAATATTTCTTAATCTTTTACACACAAGAAATTCCACTGAGATGAGAAAAAAAAATTATATATAGGAGTAAAGCATGCAGAATTTTGCTCAGAGAAGCAAAACAGTTGTTTTTCTTCACAAAACACTGTTCCTAGAGTAGTTGAAATTCTCAGTCAATGCTTCATGCAATGCATAGTAATTTGATGGCATTTTACAGTTTTTTCCTCACTATAAATGTATTCTGAGAATTTATGGAACTGTCTGAAAGCAGGACATCACAGTGATATTTTTATGGAGATATACAGACAAACACATGCATAGCTGATGCATCATTTTCAGTACAAGCAGGGCTGCTAGTGGAGGAGCGATGTTTAATGAGCAGAATAGCACAAATTAAATGTGCTAGTAATTGTATCACCTAATTGGGTTGTGTGATACAGAATCCCTTCCAGCTTAATAACGCATACAGACATGGCCTCTGTGTGAAGTTAAGCATGCAAATGTTGTTGTAGCTAATTAACAAGGTTTTTACACATCTGTGCTGTAGCAAACATGCAAGACACTTTGCAATTATTTGTGACAGTGTGTAAGGCGTATTTTACTATAAGCATGTGATGTGGAGAATAGTCTAATTCCTGAAAGCATAATGTATATGTAAATTATGTGGTAATTAGTCATGTAGTTAGTCGGGAACTCTGCCTTAAGTGTAGGATAGGTATTACCATGGTCAGGTCCAATGACCTGAGGTATTCCAGAAGATCCCAAGCTCTGTCCTGCAGAGCACTTGCTCTCTGGTTAGTCAGCTGAATGCCAACACTGACATTTCTGTCAGACTAGAACAAAACCTCATTGCATTCTTTAATAACTAAACCACATTTTCTGATACTTTTTACTTGAGAAAAAGATGGTCATGAACTCTGTGCACACAGATTATACTAATTATCCTCTGTGGCTGACCAGAGATTGTGCTTTGGGACATGCTGGCTGCCCAAGCCTATATCTTTCAGTAGCATGAACTTGCAATGGTGAGGAATGAAGTTCAGCAAGATATTTTAAAAATTAATGGTAAGGTGGGTTTTTCAAAAATTCTACAGGGTATCAAATTCTACACAAAAATTCTACACAAAATTTCTACACAAAATTCTACAAAATTCTACACAGGGTACCAAAAATAGTGAGTTCTTCCAAGTGGGGGTAAGAGACTATCCAGTTTCTTCTTTCTGTATAGGTAGAACTATCAGTTTAACTCCGTCTTCCAAGTGACAATTTTTATTTCTGCAGTCTCATTACTATCAGACATGATGTCTCAACATCATTGCTTCTACTGTAAATTTAGGCAAAGTACTAATTTCATTTTATAACCTTGAGTAGACTACAAATCTTTGTACCACTCCTATCAAATGGCATCTTCACTTGTCCCTCATACTTTATATAGGTCCAATCTATAAAAATATTTTCTCAAGCAACATAACTTTCATGACCAGGCCAAACTTTTTGTAGCATTTTCAAGGATCTGCTGTTCTGCGCTATGAATTCAAATACTTTTGTTTGACCAGACTTATTGTGCTGCTATACAAATATTTCAGTCATTCCCCACTGATCTAGCCGAGCTGCCTACCTGCCTTAGGTTCAGCCAGTTGCTAACCTCTCTACTACATGTACCAAAATTGTGTCTTTCTCTCCCCCCTATTCCACTTATCCTTCAGCTTCTCAAATTCTTAACTCTTTCCAGCCATGTGATATTTCTCCTTCTACTATGTTTTCCACATTCTAATCATGTAATTTCAAAAATATATCTTCTTACCTAAGGACCAGTCCTATGACTCCTTGACAGGTTACATCAGGTCTTTACCTGCCTGTGCAACCACTTGCAAATCTTCTTCTTATCCACCACCTCCCTGATCTCTATTTGGGAATTGTCTCTGCAACCAGGCACGTCCTCACTTTGTGGATGAGGCCACCCTACCTATCTTGATTGCTTCAAGCAGGCCACCACTTTAGCATAGCTTCTGCATCCAGTAATCTTTGCATCTGTCACATGTTTGGTCAACTCTCCTGCAGCCCTAGACAACCCCTTCATCTTCTCCTTCTTTTCCTATACATAAAGAATGGAAAGAGGAAAAAAAATTCCTAAAATACAGCCAAATTTTTCTTACTTATAGCTTCTTGTCAGGTAGTTGCCTGGTTGGATTTTGCTTACTCTACCTAATTTTCCTTCTTTTTCTCCATTTGACTTTGCAGTTAATTATCCATTAGATGTGTCTAAATGCTGGCATCTTTCCTTCACCACCACCTGCAGTGCCTCTACTTCTTCCAAACATACAGCTTCAGCCAAAACACCACCTCATGAATCTACAGATTGCAAAAAATAGAGGAAATAACAAGCAGATAGATGCATTTGCTTACATCTCATTACCACAAGGCACAAGTTCCCTAAAACATCACTGAGTATTATTCCTTTCTTCCCACCTATCCTGGTTGGTAAAACGAGGGAAGTCAACTGAAGCTCTGAATAGAAAACTTCACTACAAGCTCTGCTGAGAAAAGTCTCTGATGAAACCCTGGTTATGATGCTGCAGCCTTGATCTGCAAGGACCTTTCAGACCTTCCCTTTTGTGGCCAACAAGCAAACAAGAATGACTATTGCAGATGGCAACCAGCATCTGGGCAATGAGTCATTAGAATATGGACATAATTAAAAAAAAAAATTAGAAAAAAAGACAAAACCCAACAAACAGAACAAACTTTCATTTTGGTAAAAAAATATATTTAGAAAATAATAAGATTACTCCTTAACTGATCAAAAATAGTAAATGTAAACAAATTCTCAGAGTGATAGGTGGACTTTTGAATACCTGTATTAGAAATTAAACTCAAATTACTAACAAATGATCACAACATTAACAAACAAAAACAGCTTTTCAGTTAACAACTTAAGAACAGCACTACAGAATGCAGGATCTAAAATCTACCTACTGTAAATTGGAGAAAATGTGAATAACTTTTCAAAGATTTTCAGCTAACAGAAATATTGCCCATCTAAACCACAGATCTTCTGGATTCTGATGGGTCCTGGGTTTAGTAATACCCTTTCCTATTGGAAAGTTTAGCAGCTATTTCTTAATAAGGTAAGAGTATTCCCTTCATTCTGGATTTCTCTTTCAAATTAGGATCTTTGCTCAGTATGTAAAAATTTATACCGTCTGAGGATGTATTGGATTTGTGAAGCAGAAACCTTGGAAAGGATGGCTCAGGGTGGGTCTGGTAAATACTTAGCTCTTCCAGCAACCTGGAGACAAAGTTCATACCTGTACGAAATTGCCACCCATGCTGCAGTGGTAATCCCCAGAGAATATTGCCAAAATTTTGGGTTCCAAAGGCTGCAAAATATTTGGCTGAAGAGTTTAGCAAGTTCTTATAAATCCCCAGACGTTCTGGATAGTTCCAAGCATTGATGATTGTTTTGTTGTTCTTTATGGGGAAATCCAGGAGGTTGTCAGGGGCAAGGTTCCATAGAGGGGGATACTGATCTTCAGAGGTGTCTTTTTCACTCCATGTTGTGGCAGTCGCTGGACTCAGGGTAACAGTCACTATAAGAACAGCATGTATGCCAAAGTAGGGGAACATTGTGAAGGTTTGTGACCCAGGTGTTCGGGGTTGAAGGGCTTTTATGGTGAAAGGGGAGGGTTGGGCAATAAAAGGATGACTCAGGTGCAGAGGTCTCCATCTCCATGACTTCTTACCAGTGACCCTGACCTGGTGTGGCCAGATTAGCAAACTGTGAGTAATGCTTTGTCCTCCCTGTGAGATCTGGGTAGCAGCAACAGATGTTTAAGAGGGATCAGTCTGACCAGAAAATGTCCAAATCTGTGCTGTCCATGACATATACCCATCCTCTCAAAAGGCTGAGTTGCTAGAGTACTGATTGTACAATAGTGTTGCCAACCTCTTTGTTCCTGTTCTGTACTAGCTGTCACCTTCACTTTTCCTGCCTAATTCCTTTGGGTAGAAAAGGGACAGAAATAGCACAGAGCTCACCCCAAAACAGTCAGGGTTATGTTAGGTCTGAGGTGCTCTGAGAAGGGCTCCAGGTGTTGACCAAGAAGCAGCAGTGACATACAGCAGGTGCTGCCATTGCCAACTTTGTCTTTTGGCTATGGGGCAACAGCCTGCAACCTTCAGATTCTGAAAGCATTGGAAGTAGACAAATCTGGCTGCAGGGCATGCAGCACCTGGTTAATTGTATTTTTAGTGTTTGTCTCATGTGAAAATGGCCATTAGAAAGACCTAAAGCCTCCTACTAAACCTCAATGATCTTGTAGACTTCAAAGAGAATACAAAGACCACCCCTTCACTGATAAAATCAGTGTCTGTTTAAGCTACAATCCAACAAAAAATGAAACTGTCCTGATACCTTCGCCTCAGGTATTTCTAGTATTTTATAATCTTGAGCTGCTTTTTCTCAGATAAGCAATGGTTACAAAAGAGCAGTCAGCAAACAAATTAATCATTCCTTATCTCTGTGGTCTTTCTTTTGCATGAGAAAAACTGCAAGTGCTCATTTTCCTTGAAGTAATTCTGTGAATTTTGATTGTGCTCTGTACACTTAAAGTACCTAAAACCCAGTAGGAAAGTAAGTCAAAACTGGATGTAAGCCTTTGACAGTAAATTTAAAAAAAAACGTGCCCGTTCAATTCAAAACTTTTCCATCTTCTTTATTTATTTTGGGGACTTTCTAGTAAATAGCTTACCTTTTCAATGGCCACTTTTTATTTTTGCATCCACTGTTCAGAAAGAAACCCAAAGACTTTTGAAAAACAATCAGCGTTCAACAGGGACTATCACATATCTGAGAGCACTTCTCTTAATCATGCTGCCTCACAGAGGTTTCAAATAACAAAGTTTCTATTTTGTTAAGTTCTTAGTATTGGGTTTATCTAAGATAACTGTGTACAATGAAACTTTAAGCTAGCTATGTAGATTCCCTTGACAGTCAAAGCAGAGAATCAGGCATGTCCAGAATGTAACTCATTTAAAATACACTACTGAAAGATGTATTGCTCTTGACTGACTCTAGAGGGAGTTGAAATTAAAAATTTAACTTTAGACATCAAAAAATACTTTTAGATTTAAAAAAATCAATATTGATTTTACCTACTTTTATATAGTAATTCCATAAATATTTTCAATTGCGCTTGTTTGTTTTTTTTTTCTTGAAAGAAGACATTCTATGAAATAATTCTGAGGATAAATACCATGAACTGTGTTGTTTTTACATATACATAGAATCATAATCTGTTCTAGTTGGAAAAGATCATTTAGGCCATGAAGTCCAACTATTAACTTTGCACTGACAAGTCCACCACTAAACTGTCCCCTAAGCATCATATCTACATGTCTTTTGAATACCTCCAGGATGCTGACTCAGACACTTCCCTGAGCAGCCTGTTCCAGCCCCTGACAACCCTTTTGTTTCCTTTTCTCCAGTCTAAACAACTCCATTTCCAGCAACTTCCAGTTTCTCTTCTTAGGGTGCTCTCTAGCACCTTGATGTCCTTCTTGTAGTGAGGGGCCCTAAACTGAATGAAGTATTTGAGATACAACCTCACCAGTGCCAAGTACAAGAGAAAAACACTTCCCTAGTCCTGATGACCACATTATTTCGGATAAAAGTAAGGATGATTGCTCTTGGCCTCTTTGGCCATCTGTGCACATATTTAGCCTGCTGTTGACCAGAACCTCCAGGTCCTTTTCCTCTGGACAGCTTTCCAGATACTGCCCCAAGCCTGTAGCATTGCACGAGGTTGTTGTGACCGAGGTGCCAAACTCTGGCACTTGGACTTGTCAGACCTCATACAACTGATCTCAGCCCTTTGATCCAACCTATCTATGTTCTGCTGTAGAGCCTTCCTACTCTCAAGCAGCTCAACACTCCCACCCATATATTAGGGTTTAATTGAAGTAATGAGCAGTGAGACTCATCTGAAAAGCAAGAATGCTAAAAGGCATTATTTAGAGCACAAGATATCTTAAGGAAATCTGTGATTCTATGAAATAAAAATACAAAGGTCATAATTGTGCTAGGGTACAAATTTTAGTTGTGGACCTGAAGGGGTGAGTAAAGGTAAGGGTTATTTTTGTCATCAGTGAAAGAAGTATCCAGTCTGGGAGTTCAAACTCTCTCTTTCTGTAGTGAAAGAGGAGAGTTTGAATTTTCCTAGTGAGAGATACCAGTCATTTGTATAATTTGAGTGATTTCACTTTAGGTGCCTAAGGTGAAGAGATGTGAATAAATGTCTTCATTTTTCACAGAGGTTTCACATATTTACATCCTCATGGCAGGTTATATGTAGTTAAATAACCGGTTTCGTGTTTGGGTGGAAATTTATTGTGCATGAAAAACTGTCCTCCTGCTCTGCCACCTAGAAAGGCAGACCCTATTAAAGGGCAAGCATAAAAATAAGTTCTTGACAGAACACTTGCCTTATATCAGTTTTTGAACTATTTTATAAAAAAAGTGTTTGTGCTATACACTATACAAATGGTAAATAGCATTAAAAAAAATGTAACTACTCTGCTGAATTCCTTCACTTTCTGAAGTCTGAGACTTTTGCTTTGTTATGGTAAAAAAAGGACTTCAATAACTCAGTTAATCTTCAGAGAGTGAAGAAGAATCTTTTTAATTAATATAATTAAAATATTAACAACTCAAAATACTATTATTTATTTTATAGCTCTTACACAGTTTTTACCACTTATCTGTGTGGCCAAGTTGGTCGGTGAAGTTTTTGTAAGACTTTAAGGACAACAGCTTTCCTTTGAGGAATCTGCATTGACATTTCCAGCTTGGAATCCAGTCCTGCTCGCTTGCTGCCTGAGTGGGGTGGGGGGTATGTTGGTGTCATACCGAGTGGACTTCATTGGTGTTGGTGTTGGGTCTTGAGTCAACACAACCTTTCAGGGCTGTAAGCAATTTAAATAAGTGGGAGATCAAAGAAGACTGTTAGTAAAGTCAACATCATGATTCTATTAATCACTGTCTTAGTAAGTATTCTACCAGTGACTCAGCATGGTGTGTTCTCACAGACCTTGTAACAGAAGCAAGTCCTGGAAAAGATTGTGGTAGATGGAAAATTCAGGTCTGGTATGTAATTGCTGTCAAGTTTCAATAGTGAATGCTGTTGTTTTCAGATGGGTTCCACAAATTGCTTCAAGATAACTGGAGAAAAGCTGATAAGCACCAATTTGATTAGTTGAGGTGACTGTAAGAAAAAATGATAGTCGATGTTTAAGTCCCCACACTATCAAAATATACAGTTTCTTAGTCCTAGTGGGATGTACTGAGGAAGGGACTAGCAAGCCAGTGAGGAATAGGCATCAGTAGCTTCAATAAAGTTAACTCAGAACTGACTCAGGGCTTTAAGTGAGAAAACCTTCAGTTAACCTAGGAATGTCACTATCCTTCAGTCACATAAAACAACACTGAAAGGAAAGGTTCACCCACGTTTTTTTAGCATAAATGTCCTAAGAGGGAGGAGAATGAGCTTTCTTTTATGTGGACTATTGTTCTGGGTGAGCCTTTCTCTCACCTGGCACCTTTTTTTCATGCCCTGACTCTTCCACCAGTGATTGTGAGTGTTTCTTGACTGTGAGACATTCCAAGGAAAACAGGACCACACTGTGTATAAAGGTATTCTTCATGTATTTCACTGGACAAACTTGTAGCAGAAAATATATTTAGGCTGCTGACCAAACTCTGTTGCTCTTGTCTGCAGCTATTGCTTTAAAAAGACTTTCTACTTTTTTTTTTTTTTTTTTCTTTTCTTTTTTTCCTCACAGGCCTTTGATATTCAGCAGGGAGAATCTTTCTGGCTCCAGTGTTCTCTGGCAAAACCCCATGACAGGGCTATAAAATGGATTTCAAATTGCTACTTCACTTCCCTTGGATGCAGTTGTGAGTAAAGGTCATCAGCCAAACCACATGGCCACATGGGTGGACCCCACCACTAGTGCAGCAAGGTGCTTTAGTAAGAACATCAGGTAACCCAGGGGAAGTGACACTGTGTGTGTGGTAGACCTAACATGAAGTGCTGTGTCATCCTCATATCCTGGCTCTTCCATACATCTTTGGAACTAAATTTTTTCTTCTTTGCAAATTCTCATGTCAACTGTTAATCCCATTCTCCCCTCTGCAAAAACTTCACTGTGTTTTCTGCTGATCTTGCCTCATCAGAAAGAGTGACCTGTGCTGCTGATCCTGTTAATTGAGGCTTTAAATTCTGCTGATAAATTCTGTTCATGAAGGATGGTCATAATGAAATATCCAATTTATCTTTTTTTTTTTAGTAGAAACAATCTATTGAATTGGGCATGCACAGTAGCACAAAAAAAAAAATTGTAGTAAATTGAAAATTAATAATGTACCAAATCAAATTGATAGCTTGTCTTTTAAGTCTTCATCATCACCTCTTAAACAACACATCATAAAAGACAGTCATATTTTCATAATTTTCACTTATCTCAGGCAGACCCCACAAAACCCCCTCTCATGCATTTAAAATTTGGTTAAACTGAAATTGATATAATCCTGAGAACTACTCAGGTAGTAAGTTTTTAATATCATATGTCAATTTTGACTCAGAGAGAGTCACACAAACAGCCCAAAGTCTGATTATAAATTCAACAAAGTTGTTTGGCTGGGTTTTTTTGCATATCACTAGGGAAAGAGCAAACTGTAGGGAAGAAAAGTACCAGAATCACATCGTGAGTTGGCTGTTTTCAGTCTTGCATTAATTATGCATCCATTTATAAGACAAATTAACTGAATCGTCACTTATATTTTTAGCATGGCACTTTAATTAGATGAAAATGAGAATAAGTAGGAATAACTAATTAGAAAAATCAGCATAATGGCAAAGATTCATTAAAATAAAGGCACAAACATCCAAACTAGTAAATCTGTAGCTAGTGCATCATATTAACTGCTATGAAGTATATAAAATGACAGCAGCAATTAGAAACTTGGACCACAACAGCTTTTTTAGTCATTTGGAAGGAGTAAACAATTAATTCAGAAATTTGAATCAGGAAATATTTTCACCTCTTGAAACTCAGAGACCACAGAGCAAATTTTGAGAAGACTGTGATCCATCTTCTTCCAGCTGCAGCCATTTTCCCTAGACTGAAAAATAAAAAGAAGGGGGAGGGGAGAAGCTCCCTTGCAAGAAAGGAAAGCAGAGCTAGCAAAAATATTTCTCAAAGAAATAAATTAGTCATTATTGTGTAAAGTGAAAAAAAATAGATTTTGTTACAACTCAAAAGAAATTCAATAAAATAAAAGACAGGAGGTATAAATCACCCTTACACTTATTGCCTAATTTTGCTTCTTTCATGGGAAAGAGTAACACTCTTGTTGTTTCTAATTGATATTCTATGTTGGTATGCCACACAGTAATTTTCTTCTGTTGTTTCATTTGCTGTGACAGAGTAAATAAGGGCATTTTCAAGAAAAACAGGTTTCAGTCTTGTTTAAAAAAATGTGGATAACTCGCTAGAAACAAATTCCAAATCCATTTCATTATATGTATATTTAAGACATACTTCTTACACCAAATCAGTCATCTTTTAAACATAGTCATGGTAGATAGACCTAGGAAAAGTATGTAAGGAGCAAACATACACGTGGACAGATATTAAAAGAGGGGGGTGATTGGGTATTGACAGATACTTGCACAACAAAGCTATCATTATTTTGAAATTAACTCTAATGGTAGTGTACAGAGACATGTCACACCTCCAAGTTGAGAGATAACAGGAAATGCATTTTTTAAAACAAGAGTATGACAATGATAATAAATGTTTCCATTGTCCATTTTTTTCATGCTTCTGTTTCACTTCACTTTGTTTTCTGGTTGCACTCCAAAGTCCAATGCCTGGATGCTCCCAAGGACTCTTCTTCTGAGATTTCTCCCATGACATGATTCTCTACACACCAGTATCAGTTCCATAATACAGGTGTCCAATGCATAAAGCTTCATGTGAAATACATTTCTTGTATCTGACAGCTATCTGCTAATATTACACAGCAAACAAATATGCCCAAGTGTCACAAAGGCCCTTAGGCTTGGGACCGTAATGAAAACCCTCCAGCACACAACCAGGCAACTGTGGTGGGACAAGACTTTCTAGTCTATTGCCCCACCTTGCCAAAAAATTAGGCCTAGGATTAACAAAGGGATACATGAGAAACAAATGTTTTTTTCTAAATGTGTTTGAAAGGGATTAGTTTTTGTCTCCAGGACTTCCTACCAAGTGAGAAACTGTGACAATTCATTGATTTCACTGGAAAAATGTCCAGCTTCTCAATATTCCAAATCTTCCCAGACTCCTCTGGAGACCCATTTCCTCAAATTAATGTAGCATGTGACCTTACTCAGTTCGAGTCATATTTAATTAACCTCATGAAGTTCAACAAGACCAAGTGCAAGGTCCTGCATCTGGGTCAAGGCAATCCCAAGCACTGATATGGGCTGGTCAGTGACTGGTTTGAGAGCAGCCCTGAGGAAAAGGACTTGGGGGTGCTGGTGGATGAGAAGTTCAACATGAGCCATCAGTGCACACTTGCAGCCCAGAAAGCCAACGGGATCCTGGGCTGCATCAAGAGAAGCTTGGCCAGCAGGTCCAGGGAGGTGATTCTCCCCCTCTGCTCTGCTCTCATGAGACCCAACCTGGAGTTCTGTGTCCAGTTCTGGAGCCCCTGTTAAAGGAGGGATATGGATGTGCTGGAGTGTGTCCAGA
Source organism: Florisuga fusca (assembly GCA_038090715.1). Classification (NCBI taxonomy): domain Eukaryota; kingdom Metazoa; phylum Chordata; class Aves; order Apodiformes; family Trochilidae; genus Florisuga; species Florisuga fusca. The sequence goes on from JAAWXA010000001.1 coordinate 46,023,765, forward strand.
GAAGGGCCAAGAGGATGATCAGAGGGCTGGAGCACCTCTCCTATGAAGACAGACTGAGAGAGTTGGGGTTGTTCAGTCTGGAGAGGAAAAGGCATTCTAACCCAATTATTTTTTTCTATTTCTTTTTCTTTACTTAAATTCCACAATCTGACAGCTGGAAATAAGGAATTTACCTCACAGTATCCTTTGGAATCAGCACGCGTGCCAAGTAATCTGAGGGAGTAAGAGTGGCAAAACTGCAGGCTTCTGTGAATTTGTATATGACCACTAGATGCTGCTCTATAACTTTTCAATTGCTACATTATTTCCACTTGTAGCTAAAAGAAAAAAAAAAAATTATTCAGAACACTGACTAGAACTAAGTTTTAGCACACTGGCAAATACTCAGATGAGCCAAACCTGTATTCTTCTTGCAGTCAGCAATTGTTGAGGGATATAATGAGAGGGTGCATCTGATTTTATGGCTCCTTGTGCTGAATCAAAAATATTTTGGTGGTGTGATCCATAATGATTTTAAAGAAAACTACATAGAAGAGGTGCTTACAAAAACTGGTAAAAAAGTAGCTTTTGTCAGCAATTTTTATGCTGAATCAGGTATTATCTCTTTTCCTGCACTCAGGATAATGCCTTAAGCTGGCAGAAAGATCCCATGCCATGCTTGAACAAAGTCAGCTTGTTTTTTTGATCCAGATAGAATTTCAGCTGCCAGGTAATGAGGTAGTACAAGGAAAAAAGCTGTAACTCAGAAAAAGGCTGTGGAGTCATTCTGACTTCTCCTGTTTTTCCTGTAAGAAACATCTCCTCTGACCTCTATGAGCTTTGTATGTGTGGCATCTTTTATATATTTCACATTTTTCTGTCACTGTCTAACCAGCAAACAATAAATCTGAGTCTCAGATGGATATAGCTATGGATTCAGACAAACGCCTGTCCACATATTCATGAGTTTTTCATCATTTTCAGGGATACTGAAGGGGGGAACCCCAAAAGATTGTCTGCTGATGTTGCCTCAGGGAGGTATTGATCTATGCAGTTTCCAGAACTCCCTAGTCAGGGGACATTGCCTTTAAATGAACTAATGGGCTCATCAGGCAGTCATGGAAATACCTCTGTCACCACAGAAGTGCTCATTTCACATCTCTGCTGCAGGTCACCATTATCTGAATGTTTTGAATCAGATTAATTGAAACAGCACTTGATGAGGGCACATTGGCTTGAGTTATTCTTTAAACTTGCTTGAAGATTAAGTTTGATCTTTTGCCAAAACTTTGGCAGTGTATACAACATGTAGCTTTAAAAGGTTATTTACCAGGGGCTGCAAAAATGTTCCCAAAGGTGAGCTGTCAGGATACATTCAATTACTTTTCTTCTATTTGGTCATACATTTTGGGTGCTGGAGTGGCCAAAAAGAAGTCTCACACTTTGGTAAACTCTTCTGGACTTTGCAAGACACTACTCAGAGACAAACTCTATCCACCATATGGATGCACACTCAATTCCTAACTTTAGGAATGTGAGTAAGCCAAGATGTTTAAACCACTAATTGAGAATTAGAGGCCTTAGTGGATAAAGCTGCTTTTTCCTTCTTATGTAAATATATTATTCATTCTACTCTTTTGCTTAAGATTGAAATGTACTAATGCCCTTGGATTATGTTTATTTTGCTTGGCATGATTTACCCATTACATGCTCTGAAGTGGCACCAGAACAAGGTTAGGAAGCAACTCTCCTTCCTCAAATAAGAAACAGGGAGGAATCTGCTTCTGACAGCCCCCACTACCTCTGTTCAGAGTTTCCCCTATGCAGCAGAGGTGAGAGAGGACATCTTTTTTAGTATCTTCTGCTTCCCATACTGTTTCTGACCCAGTCTGTAACAGAGGGAGGTTCAGGAAGAATTAAGATCCTGAATTACACCAAGAACTGAGGAGGGACACTCATGGAGCAGTAAAGATCCATGCTAGGTTCTTCCTTGCTCTCACAAGGTTTGCATTTCTTCCCCTGTGCTCTGGCAGGCTCTTGCTCACCCTCACTGCTCTGATCTTGTTTTGTAAGGTTTGCCCCAAAGCTATGCAGGGGAATTTGGTGACTATACTTAGTTCTTGACTCGGCCAAGAAGAAAGCCATAGTGCTAAATAACAGCCAAGTGTCCTCTGTTCTTAGATAATGATGTCATCTGACAGATGCCATGAGCCTTTTGTTGCTGTGTCAAAAAATCCCCAAACCCCGTCCAACGCATTAATACTATTAATTACAACACAATATTAATAAAAACATTCATTAACACTACTGATATTTTACAGTGAAATGACAGCAGGTGTTTCCACTGCCTAGTCATTGGGACATCAAAATATCTATCTGTGTTTTTCTGTTGCTTTATATGTGGGAAAAGAGTTGTGCCTGTCTTTCGAAAACAATAAATGTCTGATGATGTTTCACTAATTTGAGACCTGGTAATCATGGTGTACACTTAATTCAGATCTAAAACCAAGAAAGAGAGAAAATGTAGCGAGGATTTGTCTTGTCTGAGAAAATATATATCCTTTTGAACACATCCTGAAATAAATACAGGGGAGAAAAGGTACAGCAGTTCCACCTCTTTGCAGCTTTTCATCTCTTCTAAGATGCCATTTCTGACTGTATACATATCCTTTTCTTCTTCCAGCATCTTTTATTTACTGTCTATGTCGAAGAAGAAAAGCACAAGGAAAACATAAGACTTGGTGTTATGTTGAGTAATCCTCCACTGCTGGACTCTTGGCAGAATCCAGTTCTGATTCCTGCTGTGGGATGATTTGTGTGGCCCTTGCCTGCTGGGCCTTAGAACACACACAGAGGTGTGTGGCTTCTCTGCGTTCCAAGGGACACCTTGCAGGCTGTGGCAAAATTAGTCAGTAGAGCATGGGAAAAAAGGAGTATGCCTGGTTAAAATCACCCAGCAAGCTTCTACAAAAATGAGTGGATTTCAGGGAAATCAGAGAGTAGACTCAGCAGAATATCATTGAGAAATCCTGTTCAAGGCAACCACCACTTGCTGATGTGCACTGTCGGATCAGTCACAGCAGAGCAGTCGTGGAGGCTGTTGCTGATGTTGTAGAAGAGAAGAGAGACCTGAAGTGGTAAGAGCTGAGCCTCGTATCCATGGAAGAAAAGCATCCAAAGTGTCTGATATTTGGGGGTGTGGGGACTGCAGTGTGCGGGCCTGGGGGTCAGTCCGCACCATCAGTATCAGGATCAGGATTAGGATACCCCATCTTTAGGATCTTTGACTCTTTCTACAGCTGAGAACAGGACTGATGGACAGACTGGCTGTCCCCACTCTGCACTAAGGGACAGTGCCTCTCGGCACCCTCATGGTTTCACTCAGAGAGCAAAATAAATGCCTAGGCTTTCTGCCTTCAAAATTTGGTAATTTTAGCATTATCAGAACTAAAGCCAGGGGTTTACAATGCTCTGTGGGAGCCTGAGAGCATCTCTGGTCCCTGCCAAGTGATTATGATTACAAGTATGACAATAAGAGTCTAACTGGGGAACAAAAGCTGCTGCCTCTTTCACACAAACTAGAGAAGTTTTGACTTAACTGTGCTTTCCTTCTCAGCAAGACTTTTCTTATCTTTTGGGTATTAAGCTCATGCTTTCATCAAGGATATTTTAATATACAACTGAGCTTTTGCACTTACTCCCTATACACACCTACAACTTCCTGGGATAGGAAACAAGGCTACCCTGCACTCAAGCACATCATTTTCTGTTTAAACAGTATAACTTTAATAGCAGTATACATCACACAACTGTCTTACAGTTTTCTCTACATGCCTCCAAGTGCCAACATCCTCTTTTGTACATGTAGGAAAACTATTAGATTTTTCCAGTAGACCAAGAATTATGCTAGTAGCATCATTCCTTACTCTGGAAAGTCATAAAATGCAACTGATTCCCACCTTCTCCATTTCTCATCTTTGCAGGAACACAATATTTTTTTCTGGGTACAAGTCTGTTTCATTACAAACACAGTACCCAATGTGCAATCCAATCTAATGGTTTATTATAGTTATGAAATTCCCACATACAGCCTAGAAAGTAGGGATGAAAAGCTATAAAAATAAAGATAATCAAATCAGACTCATCCTTCAGCATTCAAGTTCCCAAAGGCTCACAAAACACCCTAAAATAACAGAGAACATCGCTGCAGCAGTCTCTGACAAAGTTTCTTATTCTTCCTGAAGGAGGGAGATTCTGGGCTTAAAAAATATTGTCACGTCTTTTTGTGGACTTTAATAATTTTCAGTACACTGGATTTTTCAGTATTTCAAGCTATTAAAAGTATGGTAAATGAAAAGAAACCCATAATCATGTTTTGACATTTTGACACTTCGACACTTCATTATTATTGTTGTTATTATTATGGATGAATGGAAATTATATATAAATCAAAATCTGGTAAAAAACTTTTTTTTTCCTCTCTTTTTTTTTCTTCTTCTTTTTTTCTTTTTTTTTTTTTTCTTTTTTTTCCTTTTTCCCTTGAAACAGTATTCAATCACCTCGGAAGAAGAACTGAGAAGGGACTTAGCTTTCCTGAGTTAATCTGTTTTTGTAGCTCATTCCAGGATTAGATCTGATGAGTAGGAGAGAAGAGATGGCAGCAAATATTGTCCTAATTTTAGAAGACTGTGACACTGAAAGTCATGTTCTACAAGGTGAACATCAAACAGGAGATCAGAGTGCACTGCTCTGCTCTGCATGTGAGCTTCATCAGTCCCAACTGAACATGGAGACTCTTCAACAACAACAGTTTCAAAAGAAAAACTTAATTATAAAGTAGGGAACATCTGTTTTATTGTATTAAGTGAGTTTCATTTAGCTTAGATTTTTTTTTTTTGTAATACAAAAATGTGTTACATGCAAAAGACAACTGCTCTTTTAATAGAGTGCATTCAAGTACAATTCATTATTACAACACACAGAATTTCTCAGGTTATATGAAGCATTTCAAGTGACCTAAACACTGAGCTTTTCTATTCATGGCAGAAGGAATTAGTGATTTGAAAGGACGCATTAGCTTTATAGTGGTTTAATTAGTAAAGGTCCTGAATTAAATCCATCAGTACTCAAATCACTGTGAACAGCCCTGTGCCATCTTAGAGCAGCTATTGAACAAAATGGCATATAAATCCTAACGTCTGGGGCTGGCCGTTGTAATGACAATCTGAGATTTACTATTGGCCTAAGTAACACCAAAGTTTAATCCCAGAAGATTTTAAGAGATATCCCTGTATAAAACATGAGGGTTTGCCACTTCCTACAGATGCCTCTTGCGCAATTACAAGTCAGTTCAGAGCATGGGAAAATGAGGTGTGTTTGAAAAGAGTGATCACAACTCTTAAGGAAGTATGGATTTACAGCAGGGTAAGCTTATGTGCCTTATGTGACTTTCTCTCTCAGTAATAATAAAAACTCAGTAACAATAATAAATATGTACTCAGATATACATATTTCATTAATAACTGATTAGTTAGACCGAACTGAATCACTTGGATTAATTTGCTGACTTTGCTGGGGTAGGTACCAAGTTAACCTCACCCTCAGAGGAAAGGGAAAGAGAAAGGTTCCCTCAGCAGCACTCTTTCCAACACAAAGGCATTATCTTAAGCTTAATGCTAGCCTTTAATCAGGATCTCTAGTGCCTCAGATCAATAAAGGATTATCTCAGATCTGTCTTGCAGTGTTCTGTGCAGCAGAAAGGTTTACATTTTCCCTCAGCAATATGACCCAGAGACTTAGAGCTGGACTCTGATCCCCCTGCTCTGCCCTTGCTCCACCAAGCCTGACTGTTATTTCACTTGTGATAGAATTACAGGAAAGTAGACATGCTTTGGTGAATAATACTACTCTACTGGGACTCCGAACAAGATCAAGCTATCAACACATTTCCTCTTCTGTGCCTCTGCAAGATGCAATGTGTGCAGGAGGGAGTTAGGGTGGAGGAGCCCAGCATCCTCCCCTCCAGGGCTTTCCCTCTGTAGGGACAAGATTTCTCCTATTTCTATTCCTGGATCGTCAGAGACTACTATAGAGGCTGCAAAGGTAACACACCAATTCGGATTTCTCAAGCTCCTCCTTCTAGATGCTCCATTCTTGCCTTCACCTCCTCTCCCTTCCCCCTACCCCCAACAGCGTGGGGGTAAGACTGCTTGATGGGATGAGTGTGGGTGAAGTCACCATAGAAACAGGGACTCTGGCTTCATTCTCACACTGAGATGCTCTCTTCAGCCTGGAGAGAGCACAGAAACTGCTGTAGGTATAATCACTGCTGATCAATACTGCCAGTCACTCAAACCTGTGGAGAGAGATATCAGTGTACACAAGGATATGTGGGGCAAATAATTTTCTCAATTGTTCTTCTCATATGCAGTCCCTGAATCAAAAGCCATGAAAAAAGCTATTATGTGTACTTCTTGATACACCCACACAGCTTTTTCCATGTACCAGGCATAAAACCTGAAATCCTGATTTTAGTATTTGATGTGTGCCAGAAGTCCTCTAGTTTCTCCGAGCGCACAAAGGCTTTATGTGAAAAGCCTGGATATGATCCAGGATGTAGATAACAGGCATGATAGAAAGCCAAGTGAATTGGTAAACAAAGGATCAGATTCACTATTGATTTATTAATTTTCAGCTTGCGTAAGTACAGTGATTTTCCCCTAGCCTTTGCAAACATCAACTAACAAATAAAATACGAACTCATCATATTAAAAATCCATTGAGACATAGAAATGAAAAAGCTTATTTTCAAAATTATTTATGTTGAGTTCTCACAGGCATTGAGAAGAATAAATAGAAGAGATAAATTTGCCAAGATTTTCAAAAGTTCCTAGTCCAAGGATTACCTTTGAAAATATCAGTAAGCTCACAAATGACTTTGATATGTACAAAAATACACTGATCCTGAAATACATATTATAATGAATAACTACCAGAGACACTGAAGAAAAAAGGAAAAAGACAGATTATTGGTAAGATGATGACAATAAGGTGGAAAGTAATTCAGGAGGCACCACAGATGGAAATGCAATCAATTGTCAAACACCAGCCCTTTGAAAATCTTTGCTGAATTTTGCACCTGGAAGCTCATGTGTGTGACAATGTGATGCCACCTGGAAGTCAGAGTAGCAAGACACAGTTCTAACCTAAACAATTATACATATCCATACAGTGTCAAAACAAACATCCCAAATTAACAAGGAGGGAATAAAAAATAAAATAACATTAAATGAGCAATAAATAAATAAATAAATAAAACACTCTCAAGCATCTCAACTAACAAAATGTAGACAGTTTCATAATCTGTTTTCTCACTTCAGCCCGTCTTTTCAAGGCAAGGGTCTAAGTCTCCTAGAAATCAAAAAAATAAGGCACTTTGGGTCCTTTAAAGTTGTGAAGGTTCATTTTGCGTGTGCCTGACAGATGCAATGAAAAAAAAGAAAGATAATGAAGAAAAATCACCTACTGCATAGACCTCTAGAAAGGACTTTGCCTCAGTGGTCACCAGGTTTATGAGACTGGGGTGACCCTGCTTCATATTTTGGTTTTCATTTCTACAGTCTTAGATATAAAATTTTCAGTACTATTCCACTCCCATTAGTCTCATGAAATAATCAATGAGCTTTAGATATGAACGAAACATGTAGACTATGCTTATGTTACAGGATTTAGGCATGTTTGGCATAACCCTATCTTCTGAATACAAAAAAAACTTAGTTGCAGGAAGTATAGTGATACAGATATCTGATTTTCTAGTGTAAACAAAGTCTTAAATTCCAAATTAATAAATTATTTTTTAAAATCATTCGAGTAACAGAAAGTATAGCAAGTCCAGAAGAGACAGAGAGAGACTAGTAGAGGTCATTTTTCAATTGAAATGGTTGGACAACTGACTTGTTTCAGGACATGCTCAGTTTTGCCACTATTTCTGAACAATGGGTAAAACTGATTGCAGAAGAAATAAAAAGTAGGAAGATAAAACTTCCTGCAAGTTTCAGAAAGGATGAATGAAATGTCCGACAGGAAAAATAGAACCAAGCCTTTATTGTATAAGGATTGTGTTCTAATGAGAAAGAGACCTAATTTCACCTTGGTTTAGTCTCCACTGACAGAGACAAAGATTCCTTATTTTCATTACTATTTCATTTTTGTGCCTTATCACCTCCTCTGAGGCTAAGAAACCATCCAGGTGCTGGAATGCAAGTGTTAAACCAAGACAGGCATGATACAGTGCATGACACAGGCTTCCTGAACTGGGATGTGGGACATCCCTTACCAGTATGAATACTGAAGTTGTTTTCTCTACATAGCAGTGAAAAGCAGCATGACCTACTTCTCCTATTGAGATCTCAGGGAGGGTGCAGATGGTGTTGCTGTCCCTTCTGTGGGGTGTTCTGTCCCCTTGGTGGGATTGGTGGGTATGAGGACACAGATGAACAGAAGGTGCAGCCTTAACATGCCCTGTCATAGCTGACTGGCTGAGGAGCAGCTGCCAAGAAGGAGGAGAAGGAATAAAGAGAGAGACATGGCAACCAGGACCACCATGATTCTGTATCATGATGTGATCAAACATGTATGAGAAATATCCCTGTTTTAACAAACTATTTGTTGCTGTTAGGATATTTCTATTCGATGAGTTGTATGAGCTTAAAATGTTTTTTTTTCTTATCTTTGCTTCTTCACCCAAGTGTTATTCTTCTTTAATGTAAACCTTTGATATTTTTGAAATATCACTTTTTGATGTTGTGAAATTTTGCTATGCCGTACATCTGGAAAGCTTTTCCATTTCCAAATAAATGAGAGAGAACTGTTACAAAGTATTTATTGTCCATTCTCAAATTACTGCTTGGTACAATACACAGCGGGTCATTTAGTCAACATATTAGAAATTGGTGATATTTTCAGTTTTCTGTGGACAGAGGAAAAAAGCTCTGGTCTGCTGTATAATTAGTTATGTCTGGAGCATCTCCTTGGGCACAAAGATAAGCTGGAGCTTGTGCCAGCTGGAGCATTGCCAGAACCATGAAATAGCACAGTGCGCTCCAATAGCTCCTCATTCTGCCCCAGCATAACCCAGAATATTCCCAAGAGGTCAGAGAAGGTTGAGTAAGTGATGGGACCCAAGTACAGCAACTGAGAGCCAGCCAGGGGGTCTCCTGGCAAAGCATTCTCTCCAACCCGCTTCTGAAATCTGTTTTTTAAAGTATTATCTGCTGAAGATTAGGAGGTCATGCTTCGGTCATACTTTTAGGGTGGTTCTCATCTTCACCTAGGCAAAGAAACCTGTATGATTTACACTGAAACTCTGCTTGGAGGAGAAATTCTTCTGTTTCCTTTCTCTTCCTCTCCTTCTCTTTCAGTCCAGTGCCCTTTCAGCTCTTGCATAATTACATACAACTAAATGCAATCGTAGGCAAGATTTAAAAAACATTTTTACATGTGACTAAAAACCAAGGTGTTTGCAATTCCAATTTGGGTCAAAATACCTTTAGCTTTTGAAGGCAAAAAAAGTAACAAAAAATCCCTAAGTATGCTCTATCAGGATGCAGCAGGATACCTGTGCTCTGCATGACAAATCTAAGGAAGTCCATACAGACAACACTGAAGGAGCAGAAAGGATGCTAAGTGCTGTCCAGCTCTTAAAGGCTAGAACTGCTGTGCTTGGCCTTCTGGAGAATATTGTAGAGATGAAAAGTTACCTGATTGTGATGGTCTCATTACTGTTATTCTGTATATTCACTGAGACAAGGAACCTAGGCATTCTTCTAGCAGAATCTATGCATCACCTTCTTGGAAAAATAACATCCTGGGTTTATTTCTCTGCTACAACTTCAGAAATATTTAGTATTTTATTTCCTCATGTTTCAGCCAATTATTTTGCTTAGTTGGTAAGATTGCAGTCAATACTTATGATGGCTTTCAAAGGCCTACCTAACTTAAATTATTTAGTATTATGAATATAAAAAGTAGCTTTTCATCATCACAGTAATTTTCTTCTTCAGTATAAATGTTCCATTTCCTACTTTCTGATTGTCCTTAACTCATCAAACCTCCCTCTATGTAGTTCATGCAGTCCCAAGGCTCAAGGATGGAGGACATGCAAGTAGGAGGAGTACCTTTCTACATGCTGTTTCAGATGTGTTGGTTCCTGCTTAATATTCCCAGGAGAGGTGGAGAGGACTGTAGGGCTGCTGGTCTCCCCCGGGCTAACCCTGCCCCAAGGCCTACAAGCAGACCTCACAGCTATCTATGTACATGCAATATATAAACCATGTGTATATTTATGTGTATCATATATGTGTGTTCATACACATGCGTGTATGAACACACATTCACATATTTATGTATATACAATGTATTTGTGTGTATTTTATATATAGATGTATGCATGGATGTATATGGTGGTATAACTACAGGCACAAAATCTTCACCTAATAATCCCTGGGGAGGAATTGCCAGCCCGGAAATCCACTCTGACCCCCGGCTGGAGCAAAGTGCTGTGCCACATCGCCCCCACCCCCACTTCTCCGTCCCTTCTGCCCAGGGACCACTTTCGGGGGCTGAAGCTGAGCCCGGGGCCTCCCCAGACCCACCAGCTGCTGCAGGAGGGATGAGGAGGACCCCTGCCCGGGCACTGCTCTTGCTGGGTGTTCACGCCGACACACACACACACACACACACACACACACACACACACAGATGGGTCTAGGACACTCCCACACGGAGCCATCAGATGGAAATACTCCCTCTTCGGAGGGCAAGGGATGGGAAGGGAAAGCGAGCCTTTTCTTTGGTTTTCTTTGTCTCTAATAGGAAAATCACTTCAAGTGCGAAGTCTTAAGAGCCGTCTAAGGTGCTTCAGAGCAAAAGTAAATTCACCCCATGATAAAGAGGTGAAGCAGATGATTACCTCTGGGGTTTGCCCACGAAAGGTGTGGACTCGATATGGCCCGTTAGTCCCTGCATTCACCTGAAAGAACAACACCGGGGAACGATCTTCATTCGAGCAGAGAGGTGTGCCTTTGTCCATACCCTTCCGGGGGTCGCAGGACGCTGACAGAAGGGTGCAGGGGGGGCTCTCCCGGCCAGACGAAGGCTGCGAACAAAGGAGAATCCTGTCACAGTCCCGATGCTGGGGCAGAAGGGGCCCCGGCATCCCTGCCCGGACAGAGCAGGCTCCCCTGAAGGGAGCACTAAATAATTGATCAGAATCGATTGCCTGAATGCATCGGGAAGGGAAACCGCGTGCGTCTCTTGCACGCAGCCTGCTCCTTCCCCCATTTGCGCTGTAATCCTATTCCACCATGTGCAGATAGATAAAGGGACGCAACTCAGCCTTCAGGCCTGGGCGGGGTTCTTGCCGCTTAATCTTTTCTTTTCTCTTCGCTGCTTTCCTCCCTCCCCCCCCTTTCCATCTCCCAGGCCCAGTGAGGTCAGCTCATGAATATTGCTTCATTTTCCTGAGAGGCTCTGGCAGCGCCGGGTACCTCGTGTGCGGGTGCCCAGCTCTGTGCGTGCATTTCGCCAGCCCGGAGGCAGACAAAGTGGTGGTGAGTAATGCAGATGCTTTGAATTTTAAAAAAAGAAAAACCTCTCCCTTCTTTATTTTTTTTTTTCACCAACAAGGAAACGTTATTCAGATGCAACAAACCCACCAGGTGTGAAGGGGGACCTGCGGGAATCCTCCCGCACCTTTAAAACCCGGACAAAAGGCAGAAGCGCTCCCAGCCCCTTGAACCGCGGTTGCGAATTGGGATGTGGGATGGGAGAGGCGGGCGGCCAGCGAGGGGAAGGGGGACCAGGTGCCGTGTGAGAGCCCTGTCTGAAGCTTCGGGCAGCGGAGATCCCCAAGCCGGCGGGTGGAGCCACCGGACCTCTCCCTTTTGTTGCTGTCCTTTATTTGCGTAATTTTCATCCCGGGCGGCTTGTTGCCCCCAGGAAAACCTGAGGAAACGCCACGTCCCGGTGCCACGTGGGTTTGCTGGTGGGGAGGAGGTGGGTTGGCGGAGTTTTGTGAGGATGGAGATTTCGGACTTGGACTCATAAGGGGCTTCCGTTGTGCCAGTTAAAAATCAGACAAGGGAACGGTGGCCGGTCCTGGTCCTACAATTGCGGGTGTGCACGGTGCGGGCTGTGTTCCCAGCAGGTGGGGACTGAGCCTGGTGACTTTGCTGCAGTGAAACTTCCTGATAAGAAAGGATAGGGCACCCGATTATTACTGTAAATCAAAATTGGAAAAGTAGATAAAAGGGCAAAATGATGAATGAGATGCTGGATCTAAGCTGAGTTATGGCTTTTTGCAGTTTCTTTATGTTTGGAATTCAAGAGTGACATTTTGTACCTGTACAGCTCTGAACAGCAGCACTTTTGGAATTCTATTTGTGATGGTTGAGAGAAATGCACATCGAATCTTTACAAAGTGTTGTGACACAAGTGTAAGTTTTGATGGGTGTATGCTCCCATGCTCCCTTTTTAATTAGTGCCTGGGAAGTTCCTGCTAAATTATGTTCCTATGAGCATTAATTTCCAGTATATCAATGAAAATCAGGGTGATAATGACAGTGCATTTGAGAGGAAAGCCTGTGGTCCTGACCATGAGAATGGAGGAAACAGTCTCATTGTTTAGTATGTAAACCAATTATAAGGGTAGGGTATAATGCCTATGCTGACTTTTCCCAGTCGTTTCATTTATTCCCTGTTCTAGAAGGGACTGGTTAAGCTGTGTTCTAGGAGGGAATCGTTAGGCCATGTTAAGAATGCTGTCATTTCCACTTTTGCCCCTTTAAGGACAGATGAATAAAGGCTATGTGAAAACTGTCTGTGGATCATAGCCATTATTTTTCAGAATGTAATAGGAATATCTCTGCAGCATGGTAGGACCTTCAGCAGCCCTATCTCAAAACAAAACTCTAGTTTTGTCACTCTGGGGGAAAATTGTCCTGTGAGAACCCTTCAGTGAACACCACATAAGATCTCATACTGGCTGAGTGTGTATTTGCTTCTGCTGGAGTGATTATGCCTCAGTGCTATGTAAGCATAACCAGTAACAAACCTGAATCAGTTTTAGATCTTGACAATACCTCTTGAAAGCAAATGGATAAATCTGGAGTTAGAAGCTGGCCTTTATGGTCGTAGATTCCCAAGTTTTGGAGGCCTAACCCTGTCCTGGAAGAATCTGTGTCAAAGCTGAAGGGAATTCTGTTGTTGCTTCCACGTGTGCGGCCCTTTGTACAGCAGCCTTTCCCTGCTCGGCTGCGACAGACACCTGGAAAAGGCCTTTCAGGATGCAGACAGGTGCCGTAGCAACCCAGACTGGTGCCTGGCGTAGTAGTGAAGGATGAGCAAAGACGAGAGGTTGCGTGTGGATAGAAATTCAACTGTGATGTGGCAATCCGTGGGGGGAAGGGTTCGGCATCAGGGGGGAAAAAACGTCCGTCGATGCAAGCGGGGTGGGAGCTGGTCCCAGCCCAGCCCCAGCCGTGCGGTGCGGGCTCCCTCTCGAAAGCCGCTCGCTCCGGACTGACTCGGGGCTTCACAAGGGCCGCGGGGCCGGGCTGGGGAGCAGCCGGGTCACGGCGGCGGGGAGCAGGGCACGGGCACCCTTTGAGAACCCGTCTCCCCTCCGCCCCCGGACTGACCTCCCCATCTCCACCCCGACCGTCTTCTCCGCTTGTCGTTCCCCCCCATAGCTCCCAGGGCGGAGGCGGAGGACTCCTCCGGTGATGGACGTCTCCCGGAGATAGCCGCCGCCATGAGTCAGCCGCCTGCAGGGGGCGCCGCCGCCGAGCCTCGCCTCCATCCCGAGGGCAGCAGCGGCAGGAAGCAGCAGCGAGCCTCCTCTCCGGCCAGGGCCCGCGACAACCCCCCGCGNCCTTGAGGCTCTCGTTCTCCTCCCGCAGCTGCAGGAGGAGATGCAGGAAGAGATGGAGAAGCTGCGGGAGGAGAACGAGAGCCTCAAGGTGAGGGGCCGGCGCCGGGCCGGCGGCGTCGGGGGTAGAAGGGGAAACCGGGGCCGGGCGGGGGCACCCCATCTCCCCGCAGGGAAGGGGCTTCCTCCGGGGCCGCCCCCTCCCCCAGCAGTGTCGCTGGAGGCAGCTTAAGATGGCTCTGGCCTGGGGTGCCCGGGCAGTGGTGCTTCCTGGCTTCGTTGCAGGGCTTTTAATGAGCTCGGTTGTGCTTAGCCGGTGTCCCTGTGGGAAGGAGCTCCATTTTGGCTGCCTTCCCTTGTACGTGCTGACATTTGTGCTTTTGACCCACCTGTTGCGTCCCTGTCCCCCTCTCACCCCGCTGCCAGAATGAGATAGATGAGCTGAGGACGGAGATGGATGAGATGAGGGACAGTTTCTTCGAGGAGGACGCTTGTCAGCTTCAAGAAATGCGCCATGAACTGGAGCGAGCCAACAAGAACTGCCGGATCCTTCAGTACCGGCTGCGCAAGGCTGAGCGCAAGAGGCTCCGCTACGCCCAGACCGGCGAGATTGACGGCGAGCTCTTGCGCAGCATGGAGCAGGACCTCAAGGTACAGACGTGAGGTGGTGTCAGGAGGAGGGAGCACCTCAGAGGGAGACACGAGCATGCTCTCAGTCTTCATGACTCAGGCATTTCCATCTGCTCTGTTTTATGCTGTGCAACCGATTCAGCTCATAGGATAGCAGTGGCCAAGTTTACCTTGGTAACAGAAGCCTATCAGCAGGCTTGTAGGCTATTTTCAGTTTTAGTCCAATCATTTTTTGTAAAGTTAATGTACAGGAAAGGACTCAAATACAAATTAGGACCTAGAGGTTTCAGGTTTTTTTATTGTGAGTGCAAAACTTACCCTACCAGTGCAAAATTGAACCAACATCACTAAATAATCCCATTGATTTGGAGGGAATTAATGTGTTCTTTACTAAAAAGATTTCTGGGGGCTGGTAAATTGAATACTTGCAGAGTCACAACCCAAAATCCTGAGTCCTCTGGTGTCAGTGGAAAAAGTGTTATCCTCAGGGAAGCAGCAGGATTTTTGACAACCACTTGAAATCATAGACATAGTCCATCAAATTTCAGTGCATAATCAACTATATTTCATCCATAATACCTGAATAAAACACAGCCCATTGTCGAGGAAAAGTTTCAGTTCTTGTTTAAGGATTATTGTTGGTAAAATGTCCATCATCTCCATTGTAAATTGGTCCAATTACAGAAAAATTGTGTTAATTGGAAGTTGTTTAATTTCTGCTTCTGTCCACTAGGTTTTGTAATGCCTCTTACTAAATCAGAACTTCTAAGCTTTTTCTGTTGACTGGTCTCCCACCATTGTACATGGAAGTGCAGACTTCTGAATAACAAATGTGAGCTTACTGACCACACTTCTGCCCAGTTAGGCATCCAGCACACTGGATGCTGTAGACTGGAGTTGAAAATGCTAATTTGAATACATGATCAGGAACAAAATAATTTTTAAACTCCTTTCAGATAAGTATGATGGATTGAGAGTCTGTTATTCCTAGTCCTCACATACAGACACGGATCATCTTCTCTGAAAAGGTAGATACCAGTCCAAAACATGTATTATTCCTTACTATATTTGCTATTTTTATATTTTAGCCCCATGTTTTCCATTGTGGCCATGGCAGTTCTGTAAGTACAGCTGTCTATGTGGTTCTTGAAAAAGTAGTAGCCTCCTGGTCAGAAGCCAAATGATCCCTTAGGCAGGGTTCAGATGGAATTGCTGACCAAAGCAAAGGACTATTTTTTCCAAATCCAGAGTGAGCAGTTGAAAAATAGACCTTTGCAGGCAAAATTTGAACATGAGCCTTCCTGACCCAAGTGGATGTTGTGATTCCAGCTCAGTTTCTGTGTTGGCTCAATGTTACTTTGTAGCTGCAAGTAATAATCTGAAGACGCCTGGCAGGGAAATGGTGAGGGCATCTTTGCTGAGGTGCTCACCTGCAATATAGGAGATAGCAGCTAAGGCCTTAGGTTGAACTGGAAAAAAAGTCTCACTTCAGTTAGGATTTCTCCCATGTCTTTCCTTGTTCTCAAACAAGTCCATACAAGTGACTATTTGGAAAGGAAGAGATTTTTTGCAAAGTGTTCCCACAGATCGTAAGTGTGTTTTGCTTTGGAGAAGGGTTGAATGTCTAATGCCAGATTCCTGCTTAATTGAATTCTCAGTGCTGGCTAACCATAATTGAAACTCACATTGAGTTCTCTGTAGTGCTCCTGATTCCTTTTCTGAAGAACTTCTATGCAAAATAATATTGTCCATTTTGCATGGGTAATATATGAGGAGACTTATTCCTTCAGAGATAAAGTCTTGCATATAGCCATATTAAAATGCATCTTGCATAAGTGAGTCCCATTTCCGATATCATCTAGAATGCTCTGTAGGATTTCCATGCATTAATTGCTACTCCATCAAATTTTGTGATGAAAAGTCACTACCAGTAATGATTTTGTTAATTTCTTGTGTTTACTGGCACAGATTGTTTCCAAACAGACCAAAGACAGATTCTGATAGGAGGCTGTTAAAAATGTCCCCAATGATTTTCCCTTCACTTTGATTGGACAACCAGATGAGCAGTTTAATACCGAGTGTAGGAAAAGACATCAAAATACAGCCCTATGGTGTGATTCTCAGCTCATCCTGCAGTCTCTTTGGAGTATGGTTATAATTGAAATTCCCCTCCATTCTCTCTTTCTGTTGGGCATTATGTGTCTAGAGTGTGCATGCAGTGGGGGAGGTTATTGAATGATTCTGTGCTACACTGCAGTGTTGTATCTGTAATTCACACACACTGGGTTTCTTGTCAGGGGAGGCTGCGTCACTAGCTGCTGCTGTTTTCTGATAGATTCTTGGATTCTTCTAGGCTGCTTGCTTGCAATTATTATTTTTTATTTAGAGTTTTAGTATGTCAGAATTCTTTGACATACAAACATAAAGATCATTCTAGTGAAAATGCTAAAAGGGTAGCTCTAGCTAATGCTAGGAAGGATTAATTATACTTTCTGCTGTTCTAAAAAAAGCAGGAAATTAGGCTTTTCAAAATATGTGTCTAAATGACCATCATAACAGTGGTAAGTATATATTTAAATATTTTTGGTGCATGATTATAGTTTCTAAGTACCAAACACAATGTGAGTGGTTTGAATGGCAAAATTATCATTACATGGGGAAGAGGAATTAGATTCTGACATGTGCCTTTTCACTCTATTGATGCAAAAGTGCATTTAACAAAAAACAAAAACAACAAAAAACAACAACAAAAAAACAACCTTAGTGCCAATTTTCATTTCAAATACTGGTCATCATTTGCGTAAACACAAGGTCAGTAAAAATGTAGTTTGTTCATATTTTGCTCTTTAAATTTACCAATAGTGGTAAATCTCGGATGTTTAGATTAACTGTTCCCCAAGAAGAGAGAAACTATCTGGGTCAAAATAAAGATGTGTTTGTTTGTGGTCCTGTACAAGGCACAGGTAGTGTAGGCCTTGAGTTGGCAACCCCTGCTTTCAGATGCTTCTCCAGGCCAAGTACTTGAGGGGTGCATGCTTAAGTGCATTGGGAAACGTAAGCTAGCAGTGGTTGAGAGAAACTAGATGCTGCACTGTGTCTTGGAATAATGGAGGTTTTACTGTTGACAGAACCTAAGCAGGAATTATTAAATTTAATGTCTGATGTGGTCTCCTTTGAAGTCCACGGGAACAATATTCCCTTTTTTTTTTTTTTTTTTTTAAGGAATTAGATTGAATTTGGAATAATTTAGAATCCCCTCTGTGGATGTCATTGCCTACATGTTTCCTTTTATATCGCTTCCATCCAAACATTCAGAATTAACCTGTAAACGGTTGCTGAGGCACTAAGCACTGCAGCATTAATTTTTTTTTCAATATTTCTTTTGAAATATCATTTAATTTAGGTTGCAAAAGATGTATCTGTGAGACTTCATCATGAGTTAGAAAATGTGGAAGAAAAACGTACCATAACGGAAGATGAAAACGAAAAATTAAGACAGCAACTTATAGAAGTTGAAATTGCCAAACAAGCCCTACAGAATGAACTGGAAAAAATGAAAGAGGTTAGTGTTGCTATTTACTTCTACTCAAAGTGAATTTCTCAAAGTCTTATTGTTGAACTAACTGGTTTTCTTCCTATCACTTGCTGTGGTGGCACAGAATATGTCAGGCAAAAGTTGAAAGTTGCCAAGAGAGCTGAAGTACAGCTTGGTGACAGGGAAGCTGAGAACAAACTGAAGGATTCAATGTTTCCTAGGTGAAACAGAAACTAAAATTGCTTTTCTTATAGAAGCTGGGAGAGGTAGAACTGATGGTAACAGAGTTTAGAGGATTTGAGACATTGTACATAAATTAAGATATGTGCAGAAGAGTGTTGAAGGGCACCAGGAACGTATAATTCGCAGATGATGTTCCCCACAGGTTTTTACAAAGACCAGTATTTTTCTTTTACTAACTACTGCTAGGGACTAGGAGGCACATTGACACTGGGGATCTGCCCACGTTCTCATCTTGTTCACAAGTGCTTTTTTGGGGACTATTGGAGAGTGAGAGATTCTACCTGGCCTTTCAAGTATAAGCATAGTTTGACATTATATCTAATTCATCTTCAGAATTGCTCCATTTACTATTGTATAGATGCAAGATATGGTGCCATTAAGTAAGTAGAAAATTGTATTACAGCAGTAATACCCTCACTGACAGAGATAACAAAGCATGTGGTAAGAAGAGAAACTGTTGACTAAGAATGCCTTCTCAGAACAGATTTTAGTAACAGCTTTCCAGTTCAAGTGTTTAAAATCCAATAAATGTCACTGATACTCACTTTTAATAATAGTATCAGGAATGCCAATGTCTACTTTGATCTTGTATGAAGTAAAAGAGATACATTTCAGTTGCTAAGAAAGGCAGGAAATCTTCAGTTGTATGATAAGTTATAGTATTTGTAGGACCTGCAAATGCTTACTGTAAGTGATGTGGTGTTAAAAATATTCATGTGTTTCCTCTACAGGAAATTATTTTTGAACGTGTTACTAGAGGTTAAGCAGGTGTTTCTTTTTCACCTTCCACTGCTTTTCCAGATAACTGCAGAATTGAAAAGGGCATGAAATCTGAGCCTTATTCAGCTTCCCTCTCCTTTGCCTGAGACTTTCTTCTGTCATCACTCTGGTTTCTGCCATGAAGTACAGATCAGTTTCCAGGACTGTATTCGTAATGAGAGCATGATTTTTCTGTAAATAATCTTCCACCTTGTTTCTAGGCTTGGCTTTATTCCAAATTTTCCATTAGTCTGTTAAGGCTTTACTTTCTTGTAGATTCCCATTTCTGGATCTTTTCTTCCAGCAGTGCTGGTTTATACCATAGTAAGTTTCTTTTGCCTTGCTTCTTCTTATGATCTTCAGAATGAAATCAAGCATAGTGACATCTTAATAGCTTACACTTCTTGGGAGCTATGGACCTGCAGGAAATTAACCAAATAAATAGGCTTCTTCACCTCTGTCATCAGTAGTCACTTTCTCTTTATCCTGATTCTTCTCTCTGGCGTATGCTGAACCATGGTTCTGCTGCTCTCATACTGCTCTTTTCTTCTCTTTGGCTTAGATGCTTGCCCCTTTCTGTCTTTGCTCTTGGTATCAATGGAAGGATATCCAAGACTTCAGAAGAAAGGCAACTGTCATGTGTAAGCTAGGGGCTTTTCTACACAACACTGTTCTCACAAAGCACTGGAATGATTCCTGTTGGCACAGGATGGAGAATGAGAAAGTGGAAAAATGCTATAGGACTTTATGCAAGAGTAAAGGTGGAGTGGACAAAGAGTCAGAAATCCATCCTTATACTGAAATGGAAAGCAGAACTTCTGTGCCCAGTCATTATATCTGTCATCAAAACTAGGCAGGAGTTTTAATTTATGTTTTTCAAATAGGCTACTGAGTACCTTTCAGTAGGAGATGGCTGCTCTTCAATATTGAACTTTCAGCTCAGCATGGGAGAAATTGGAGAATAGTTGAGGAGTTGCAAGTCAGAGAAAACCAAAATTGAAGTGTAGCTAAATTGTCATGTACTTGGCAAGCATGCCACGACTTCGGGGATCAGTGGAAGGGTGCTGGTAAAGACTCTTACAAATTCTCTGAAACACCTGAAATCTGAAATTTAGAATCTGTGAAGCTATGAAAATGTTAAGATGAAACAATCATGAAAACCCAAGGAAGTCCAAAGTGCCTTAGAATTGTTCTGTGAGAAATACCTTTTCTTCTATGACAGTCAGAGGTTTCATGCATCTTAATTGTCATTGTCAGATAGTCATCATGTCATCCTTTTGTTTGCTTGTGACTTATTTCCTCCAGTTTTATGAGCTTTCAACCTTTTTTTATTTCAGTGCAGACATTACAAACAATGGAAGCTTCTGCTTAAAAAAAACTCAACAAAAATAGGAGTGAAAAGGCAAGTCCTTTTGTCTGGATTGTGATCTTCACTTCATTGAGCTTGCAATTAACAGGAGAGTTAGTCTCCAAAGACAATGAAGCATTTTTTTTTACAGCATAATAACAGTGCTCAAAATAAAAACATTCCCATTCTTAAAATCTATTTATGGATAACTGCTATGGGAAATTCATTCTCCTTTTATAAAGAATAGTGTAAAATAATTAAGAATTGTTAAAAGACTTAATAGAAAATGTTGGAAGCATAAACATAATTTTTTTGCTAGGTAGTCTCTAGAGCAGGACCAAAGCCAAAGTTCTCTTTGTGTAGATTCTATATTGTTTTTATAAATGTGAGACTTGACTACAAACATGTAAAGAAGATAAATGCTAACAGAAGTGTTTGTGCAGAGACAAATCTAGAGTTCGCCAGTGAACATATGGGTGACTATAGACTTCAGAATGTATTCGTCCATTAATACAGAGAGATGGATGCTGTTTACTTTCTTGGTTTGGAGCTTTTGAAAAAAAAGAAATTATATATTCATGATAAATGGCAGTTGTTGATGGCAGTGTAAGCTTGCAAGCATCCAGGATTTGGAAGGTGTTCCAGTAAAGAGTGCATTTTTTATCAGTTTCTCTTACTTGCAGTCCCCCAACCTGCCGCTGTTTCTTTTAGTGTTATGTCTGTATATATCCACACAGAAATAGAAGTTATCAGTCATCCCTTCCAGACCCTTCACCATCCTTGTTGCTCTCCTTTCATGCTCTCCAACAGTTCAATGTCTTTTCTGTACTGCAGTGCCCAAAACTGCACACAGTACTCAAGATGAGGCTGTACCAGTGCAGAGAAGAGTAGGACAATCACTTCCCTTGATCTCCTGGTGATGCTGTGCTTGATGCACCCCAGGACATGGTTGACCCTCCTGGCCAGGGCACACTGCTGGCCCATATTCATTTTGCCATCAACCAGGACCCCCAGGTCTCTCTCCCCCATGGTGCTCTCCAGCCACTCGTTTCCCAGTCTATGGGTGCCACCAGGTTGTCCCATCCTGGGTGCAGAATTCAGCACTTCCTCTTGTTAAACTTCATGTGGTTGGTGACTGCCCATCTCTAACCTGTTGAGGTTTCTCTGCAGGGCCTGCCTGCCTTTGAGGGATTTGACCAATCCCAATTTTGTGTCACCTCCGAACTTGCTTAAAATTCCTTTGAGTCCTACATCCAAGTCATTGATGAAGATGCTAGAGAGGACTGGGACAAGGACCTGCAGGACCCCACTAGTGAGCAGTTGCCAGCCTGATGTTACCCCATTCACTGTCACTCTTCATGTTCGACTTGTGAGCCAGTTCTCACCCATTGTAAAACAGAGTTGTCCAGCTGTATGCGTGACATTTTATCCAGGAGGCTACTCTGAGATACAGTATCAAAACCTCCCCTGAAGTCCAGAAATATTACATCCCCAGGTTTCCCTTGACCCCCCTTGACCCTGAGGTGGGGTTTTTTTTCGGTTGTGTCACATAATAGGTCTTTCACTTGGCTGTTTTTCTGTCTTCTGGTTCCTAAGTCCCAGTCGTACCCCTCTCCCACCCACTCCATCCTCCCTTCCATCCTTCCAACTCTTCATCAGTGTCCAATCAGCATTCTGGATTTCTAGTCAGTTCCAGGTCCTTTTCCTCTTATTCTGCTCCAAGTATATTATCCCCATTTCTTAGTAAAAGCTTCTCTCTTCTGCAAAATTTGTTCTCTTCTCCAGATTCTTCCACCCCCTCATACAAATCTGTCAGCTTACTTGGTTTGTTCTGTTCTTCTGCTTGTTTCCAAGCCTTAGCTCTTCACTTTTGCATCTGGAGAGACAGTGGTAGAGGGTCACTCACTGTAGTAAGAAATAGCACCTTTATCACTGTGAGCACTAGGAGAAAACGTGTCTGGTTCTAATGCCTAACCTTGGCTTTATCTAGACCTGCGTGGAGCAGCAGTTGCAGGACTTCGAAGGTTTTACCTTCTTGCCTGGATCTGTGATCTGGAAAAAATGTGCAGAGTGATAGCAGGAGTGGTAGAAGATGCGGTAGTTTATAAATAAAGAATTTTACTCATTTTAAACTGGTAAACTCCAAGAAACAATTACCTGGACATGTATATGAATGGGTGATTTATGAAATGTTAGTTGGACACTCATGATATGGGTGAATTAGAAAAGTGTGAGCTATGTGTCATAAACAGACTAAACCAAAAAAATTCCAGAGCACAGACATACTGGAATTTCTCAAAAGAATAGTTGCTAGAATAGCTTAATATGAGCAAACCAGGATATTAACATCTTAGAAAGAGCCTAATAATTTTGCTGATTTTTTTCAAAATATTAACAATGTTGATAACTCATCCTTGAGACAGATCCTTGGCATGGAAAATCTGCAACATCTAAAATGTGAGATTGTAAGGAACTGGAAACAGGTCTCATAATGCGTGATGGTTTGCAGCATTTCCATTAGGTAAGGCAACCATATACAACAGCAGCAGTACATTTTTGGATTCTTTCATAATTAAAACTTTCTTATCCACTATTTGTCTTGATCACTTCTGTTGGTACCTTGAACTTCACCATCTCAGTCAGAGCAGCCAGTGCTACCACTGGCCACCCAACCCCTGATCAGTGCTTTCCTTCCAAAAATTGTCATCAGTCCATTGCAGAAATCATGGGACTTCTTCTAGTTGTCTGAAAAATGCTTCATCTATTTCCTTTTATTCATCAGATGACCTGTAGAAGATACCTTAAATGATGCCACCCATACTTCTCTGTCTTTTGATTCTTACCCATAGCTCATCACCTGTTACAAGGCAATGCTGTGCACATTGAACTGCTCTTCCGTGTAGAGCACAACCCTTCTTTCTCACCTTTGGAGTTTGTATTGATTCATGGCTGCACTCCAGGCATGTGAGCTATTCCCTCATCTCTGTGATCCTAGTGAAGTCACAGCCCTTCAGGTATTCCTGCGTGCTGTTTCCCATGCTGCATGCATGCGAGTCACTGGAGAGGGATACTTGGTTGTGCTGCTTTGAAAGAGAAAGTTTGAGCCTCCTGTGTGATTCTGTCTCTTGAGAACTTCCTAATTGCACTTTATGTTTTAATTTCTTTTCATAGTTTGAGCCTCAGTTTCAAATAGCTTATGGTGGAGGGAGTAGAGAGGAGGTAGAGATGAGGTGGTAGTATGCCTGCTTGATGTAGCAGGCAGCACAGTACAACGTGGGGTTCTTCGAAGAGTTGCTGGAATTTACTTGCTCCTGGCACCAGATGGCAGCAAGGGAGGATTTAATAAATCTCGCCTAATCCAGTTCCTTCCTGGGTCTGTTGGAGGACTCAAGTACCAAGTCTATCAGCTACATTTCTACTAGAAGTATCTTTAAGCAAAGGTTTTCTGTGATCTGAAATCTCAGGTTGTTGCCCTATGAAAATTCAGTTTTGGTTTGGTGAAAAGTACAACAGGATAATGAGGAGGCTTTTTTAAATAGAGATGAGGAACAAGTCTCTGCCTGATTTTATGCAGGAAAAAGCAAAGAAGTCCTCTGTCTCCAAGCACAGATCAGTGATTCTCTTAAGTGAGACATCCCAGAAGATGCAGAACTCCTAGTTACTTCTGTCAGACTTACTTTTGTGAAATTCTGTTACCTTTGGTAACCTGCCCAGGGATGCTGTTCATCATCTGTGGGGGTGTGACTGACATCTTTGCTCAGAGAGAGCACTGTGATTTCATAGTGAGCAGGATAAGCAGAGTTTGATTCAGCTGAATTCTTTGAAAGTGAGACAAGAATCATAATGGAGAAAGAACTTAATTTCTGTTAAAAAAATCTGTTGCAGTAATTCTCTGAAAATCTCATGCCATAAACAGAAAAAAAATCATGTGCATTTGAGAAGTAGTTTACACTTAAACCTCATAAAATTACATTTTAATTTTGTATCATCCACCAGCAATTCACATGAGCCATTTACTTCAAGACAGTTTATTAAAATAAGCAGCCTAGTGGTCAATAATATGAAAGCTGCCAAAACATATGTAAGAAATACTGAATAATTTCAGAAGAATGAAACTCCATAAATATATTACTTTAAAGAGGTTTTGTGAGTAAAGATGCCTGGAGGGGATTTTTTTTTTCATTCTTTTATGCTGATGTGCTGCTTTGTGGATTTCTGTTGATTTCTCTTAAAATTTACAAGGATATTTAAAAGGACAGAGAGATTTACTTGCTGATGGGAAAGCAATAATGAGATAGTGGCAGCTGTAGTCATAAAGAATGGATCTGGAATATCTTTAAAACAGAAAATAATTTAGCCATCACAAAATAAGGTCAAGTTTGATCAATGCTTTTGAATCTGTAAACATAATGCTGCTACTTTGGTTTGATGGGGTCATGGGAGATACTTCCTTGTGGCAGAATGGTACTTTGATTTCCTTTCTTTTTTGATGGATATCATCAGCCTTAGATTTGCAAGTTCTTTTGTTGAAGTTATTACTGATACTGAATGCAGTCTTCAGGCAAAATGAGACTGTAAGCACTGTTTAGGGTAAGGAAGGGAAAGGGAAGGGAAGGAAAGGTAAAAGGAAAGATCTTAAAAAAACCCATAATCAAAATAGAGGCACAGAGTAAGAGCTGAGCTTCCAAACACATAGAAACTATGTTAGAGAAAGGACATCCATCCCTTCATCCTGATACCAAGTCAGAGTCAGCACTTGACACCTTCTTTTTGCTGGGATCATTCTTCTCAAGGTTGAGAACTCTACCGAATTGCTTCCATTAATCAAAAGCTATATTTGTAAAATAAATGAGGCTAAGGAAAGGCCCACGCACTGACAATCAATTTCTAGTAGATCACTAGGATGTTTTTGGTCTGGGTCAGCTTCCATTGCTTCAGTGTTTGGGCATGATTTGGGGTTAGCCTGGGTCAGAGCGCATTCCCGATGGACAGTTTGGATGTGGTCCTGCTTATTTGGAAAGAAGCTGTATGGAAGTCTAGCTGTATTGTCATTTTGTCTGAAAGGAAACTGAATTATGGAGTGCCAGATGGCATCGGGTCCTGAGGACAGTCTCTGACTGTTTTATTTACTTGTCTGAAAACTAGGCAAAAGATCTGTGACTTGGTATGGTGCCAGAGGAGATGGCAAAGGAGATACAGAACAGCAAGTCCAGTCCATTGCTGCCATGTGAATTCCTGCTGCTGAGAATTACTGTCAAGGGGCTGTCACCATCAGTGACAAAGCCAATGCAACTGCCCAGTTGTCTGTGGGAGTAATGGACAGGGTGGTAACTCAATGAGGTGGTGGAGGGCAACTGGTTACCAGAGAAAATGGTTTGTGAGCATGAGCTTACAATGGAGCAGGCTGGAAAAGATGTGTCTCTGTTGCCACAGACTTTAGGGTATGACTTCCTTAAAATCTAAAGGAGAAGAAAGGCCTTTTATATCTCGTTACCAAAGCAGGTGATCTTGCTTCTTACTTCAATAACATCCTCTAAGTATAATACCGTATTAACAAATGGAGAAAAGCTTGGGAGTTCCAGTATTGTTTGTTTTATAATCACTGATCTCCTAATCACTTGTTGACACTGTGCTATTTGTACGCCTGAGAAGTTTACTAATTTTCTAGGAAATTTCAAGTCTTTTAGGACTCTGTGATGGTCCTCAATCACAGAAGACAAGTTTTTATTTTTCCCAGATTCATTGTTTCTATACTCACAGACATAGAGGTATCAATACTATTGCTCAAATGAAATAAAAAATTTCCTGGCACCTTAAAAATGTGAAAATGAACTCCTTGTTTTAGCTGTCTTTTTGATAGCTACCATGCTGCCTCCCACAGCTGGATCCAGAGACAGTACAAAATCCACAATGTTTCTTTTGTTGTTGTTTTGCTTAAGTGTTTTTTCTTTTTTAATATAATAAGATGCTTTTTAAATTCAAATTATAATTTTATTTATGGTATTTTTGTAGTTTTTTGCAGGTCTCTGCCCATTTTTTTGTAAGACATTGTGCATTATTTGCTTAGTTTTTAAAAGAGATTTTATCCTCTAGAGAGGATGAAGTCAACCTCTTTGTACCACCACAAAAGCATGAATGGGAATATGGAAATAGACCAGGACCTCTCTAGGTTTAGAGGAAATCCAGATGACTTTGCAAAATTGCTTTCTATCAGCTGAAAGGCTTTATGGGGCAATGAGAGGCATTTTTTAAGTGCTGAACTGAAGGTCTAGATACATGTTTTTTTAATGGAATAAATATACACCAAATGTCATAATCTTCCTGGAAATCTCACTGATGAGTAATCGTAATACTGAAAATTAATTTCTGTCCCTTATACCACAGTGTTGCGTCCACTGCTTAAGTGCATCAGTCCCTTCAAAGAAACACCTGGAAAAACAGAGCATTTGCAATGTGCTGATACAAGTCGAAGCTGAACTTGTTTCAGATTGAGAGGAAAATCACCTTATCTTTGTTTCTCTTTGGTGGTCACTGCTGGCTTCAGGGCTGTATTTCTCATTGTATTAAATTGAACTCTTCAGCAACCCCACATGAAACAGTTTTCTGTATTTACATTCTTTGGTGCTGCTAGCAAGTCTACAGTTAAAAAGTCAGGACACCCTGTAGGTTTATCACAGGTGCCCTAGTAGGTTTATTAGTTGTTCTGCACATAGAATTTCCCTGTGCATCTTTCAGGTGCCTGTGTTACTGGTGGCTCTTTGGCAGAGCCTCACAGCCTTAGGCCTGGTTTTAGAAGAGTAAGCAGAAAGTGACACCATGTAGGTGAGCACTGTCCTGTGTTTTGGCTGAACTCAGCTGCCAGTGGAAGGAGAACCTTATCCTGTCACAGTACAGATGGTTGTTCTGGAGCATGATGCCAGGGAGTAACCTCAGAGAAGTTTCCAGTGTTAAAGCAGGTAAAAGAGGCTGGCAAGACCTAAAATGGCATCACAGACAACAGAGGCATAGGCAATAAAACTACCATAGGAGTTGCTATATTTTCCATTCAGTGAATTACTCATTACTTCTTCTTAATGATGGTTCTGACAACTTGAGTGACTAGCATAATTCTTACAGTATCAGAAAAGCCACTGAAGCAAGTACAGCTTCTTTATGTGCTGCTATATTTGACTAATAAGTAGTTCTTGAAAAGAGAAATTACTGTTTGATGACAAGTATGCTAATGGCATGCAGTAGGATGCAAAAGCTGTAGTATGATACTCTGAGTTTTTCACTGGACTGGAAATCTCAGTTCTTTTCTTTTAAAGTTGTTTCCTAAGCTGTCTTTCCACCCATCTTAAGAAAGAGGCAGTCCAACTTAAATATTTTGTTGAAAATGCTTGGTAGTGTCTCTTGCATTTGACTACAGTACACTTTAAAAAAGAAAAAAAGATTACACAGTATGGTGGAGCTATTGGTTGCAGTGGTGTGAATTTTTGAGTGGTCGGTCCCAGTGTGTGGGAAATCAAATAAATCTCATCCTCGTGAAAAGCAGGTACACTGTCCAAACATACACGGATGGGATTACAAAAGTGAAAAACCACTTGGATCTTTATCTGATGAAGGATGTTGAAAAGCAACAAGAAGGGCTTCTACGGGTATATCAGCAGCAAAATGAAGATGAGGGAAAGTGTGTTGTGCACCAGTGAATGGTTCTGAGATTCTTCTTTGCATTGATCTTTAATGGTTAGACCAGCCTTCAAGAATCTGAGGCCTCTGACATCAATAGAGAAGTCTGGGGAAAGAAAGGCTTACACTTGATGGATGATGACCACGTTGGGGAATATTTAAACAAACTGGATATGCACAAATCCATGGGGCATGATGGATGTATATTAAGAAGAATTTCATTACTGAAGGAGTAGTCAGGCAGTGGAATGAGCTGGCCAGGGAGATGGTGGAGTCACCATCCCTGGTGATATTAAAAAAATGTGTAGATGTGTCACTTCAGGACACATTCTAATGGCCATGGTGGGTTTTTCTGGGTTGGCAGTTGGATTCAGTGATATTAAAGGTCTTTTCCAACTATGACAGTTCTGTGAATCTCCATTCTTGGATGTATTTAAGAGCACCCAGGGCATGGCCCTGAGAAGCCTGCTTTGGTTGCCTCTGTTCTGAACAGGGAACCTGGACAGAGGCTAGATCTCCAGAGATTCTTTTCAGCTCCAACTTGTCTGTGATTTTTCTTATCTCTGTGGTCTGTATTTATTAATAAGGAGCATCATCTAATTTTGCAACTCACAGCAGAACATGCAGGACTTAGAAAAGGTCACTTCTGGAAGGGGAGAAAGGAAATGATTTCTAGGTTGTTTCTTTTAAACAAGGAAGTTCAAGGTCTGTCCAAGCTGTCTCTATTCTCAGGCAAAAATCAGCAAGTGAACAGGAGGTCAGAGGCAGGTACATGCTATCAAGGAGACCATTTTTCCTCCTGCTCTGCTATACACGGTGTTTTATCCAACTACTTGTGCTCTGGGCAACACAACTGTACATAAGTGTGTGCACAGTACTAAACCCACCACCAGGCAAATACCTCACATTCAATAAGGTGAATGATGTATGAAGAATTAAGTACAACAAACAAAGTATTCTATATGGTACACAGACAGGGAATGGTACTCAACAAATGGCTTCTGTGGCCAGGCTGGACAGTAATAGAAGACTGAGAATTCTTCACTGAGTACCAGTGTGCTAGTTGTGCTTTACCTCTGAATTGCCCTGTACTTGCACTGCACTCCAGAAAGCAGAATGGCATGTTTTCAGCCACCTTCTTATTCAGTCCCTCTCATTTGCACAGATTTATAGCCATATTGCATATTAAATAGAGATGAGTCACTTGACAGGGAAAACACCCAGGTATATGGTGTGCTGGGCTCTGGGGTAAGTCCCAGCTGCTCTTCTGAATCATATGGAATCAATACTATCCAGGAACAAGAACATCGGGCTTTTGATGTTTGTTCACTGCAGCCTGGAGGTTTATTTTTCACTTACTGCAGTGTTCATAATATCGAGAAATGCAGCCCCCTGGCAATTTAGATCCAGGTTTTGATAATGCTCCATAGTTGAGAGTTCAGAGCGCTGCATTTTTTATTTTCAAGTAAAGGACTGTGGATTAACCTTTAAGATGTACAATTGTGCTTTTCTGAGATGTTTTGACATATTATGTGATTTTTTGCCCCCTGCCCATTGCTATTATTAACAACAGCATATGCTGTGATGTGTAGAACGAGACCTGTGGTTATCAATTCTGTTTTGCTCTGATTTTAGTTGTATGATTGTGTTAATTGACTTTGGCTATCTCAGCAATTAATTTATGTTAGGATAATAACCAGGCTCTTTGCTTAGGTCACAGATGAGTTCTTGCACTGAGAAGGTATGTGCCATACATCTGTTTCCATCAGTGTTGTGTGTAATGAGAGGCTTCTACATCCCTGTAAAGCATGACTGATGATGACATCCAATTGGCCTAATTACTAACAGTGTTTTATGTTACAGGCTTGGCTGAATTATTTAAATTGTTACAGATGCTAGCAGTTTAGATCTTTTATTAAATGATTAATTAGAAGCACCAGTAACTGTGCCCCAGAAAGAGTTTTAAACTGGAGCATTGCCTTGATGATACACATTTTCCTTGTGGCGTGGTTCTAAGAGTATTGTTGCTGAGTTACCAAACTTTGGTCAGGTTTCATGCATTCAGAAATTATGAGGTCAGAACTGTGTAATATGATCAACCAGTTTGGTCTCCTGAGTAACATGGGTCACATCCCCAGCTATTTTATTGAAACAGATGCTTACTTTTCAGAAAAGGGTGCTGATCTGTGTTAAAAATTGACAGCTAAGAACAGTTCACCACAGCTCTTCCTTAGCTGTCCCCAGGAGCAGTTTAAAATTTGCACATCTCTTCTCATCTGAATTTGCTGAAAGTTAATTACTATCCAGGAAACGTAGGTTCTTACTACCACATTAAGTTCAAGAGTCCAGAGCATCGATGCTTTTGTGTTTTGTTTTGGTTGGTTGGTTGTTGTTTTCTTTTAAATCTGGATACTTAGGGCTGACATCATTTTGTCATCTAAAAATTAAGCCTAAGTTAGGAATTTGGGCTCCCCCAAAGGAAAAAGATGGGCACTACTTGAAAGTGATTTATTCCACTTGTCTGAGGGTGGTTTGGCTACGGAGACACACATCCCTTTCTAGTTATTGCACAGTGAACCTCAGTTTTGACATCTACATCCTAGGACTAAATAAGCCTTTTGATCACAAAATTACACTTGGACATTACTTCAGCTGATTATTCTCTTTTACTCTGTAGTGTTTTTCAGACATGTGGCTTTCCAAGGGATTTTCTCTCTTCTCTAGGTGCTTTGCCTGTTGTCTTAGCATAGATTTCAGTCCTTGTTCTTACATGTATATCTTCATATTTAGTCATGTTAAAAGAGATATTATTTGATTGCACTAAGGTTTGAATCAGTGTCCTTTTCAGTATTTAACATTTCTCCACACTTTACTCTAGCTGCAGTCTTTATGCAATATTAATTTTTGTCTTCCAGACAGCAGCAAAAAAAATGTTAATTAGTATACGAGTAAGAACTGACTCAGGTAACCCCATTAGGACTGCTGTGGCATTGATTTGCAGGTGTTGTTTTGTTCACTGACATCTATGATGAATGCTGAAGTCTCGGATGTTTATTTGTGAAATGCATCCCAGTGATCAAATATTTATATATGAGTGGAAGACTGTCAAACCTCATTTCAGGAAGAGGTTCTCTTCCTGAGGAGGTTCCTGAGGACGTGTTCCTGAGGACATTTCTAGCAAAAGGAACCTTTAAATAACAGTTTTAAGTCAACCTCTGCATGAAAGGTTCTCTAGAACCACAGCCCCTTTCCCTGGCTGGGAATGAGCATTTCCATTAAGAAGCTGAGAAAGTTTCATTTAGGGATAAGAGTGATCATTTAGGATGATGCTTCATGAGGATCAATTACAGTTCTTCTGAGTCTTTTGTGGTCAGGGAAGCTGATGGACACTATGCTTCAGCCAGAGGTGCAATATTCTCCTTCCCCTCATCGACTTTGCATGGTTGAAATGCCAGAAAAAGCACTGAGTGCAGGCTTAGGGGAGCACAGACTGGTATCAGAGTCAGAAAGGTAGATGTGGGGTTGTCCATATTGCCAAAATGTCTGCATTTTAGCTTCTACCCTTCATGTTTGTTTTTCCGTTGGTTGGTTGGTTGGTTGGTTGGGTTTTTTTCCAGAGCACCTTCTTTACATGAGCTGCTCAAAAAAACTTAGATTAAAAGTTAGATTTCATTTGCACTTCAGAGTCTGATCCTCTGTTTTCAATTACCTAAGTTCCCAAAAGCCTTTGAAACTTCCTCAAATGTTCCATTATGGAAAATATTTTTTCAGCCAATTTACAAATTACTAGTTTTATAGTACAACTTTCCCAAGTAAAAACAGACAAAAGAAGATACCAAGAGTAACAGAAGATCCCTCCTTATAGTCAGAGGACAGAGTGGTGATTGACATGCGAAAGATGAATGTTTTTTCCCTCTTAACAGAAAATCTGCTCACTGCTCAGGCTTCTAGATCAAGTGCAGATTTCAGAATTTTTCATACCTGAATTAATCTTAAGTTTTTACATCTGCTCAAATGAACTCTAAAATCTGGTGTGTTGTTTTTTGGTTGGGTTTTCTTTTTCTGTGAGATGTTCCTGTAAAACTGGAGATACTGCCTTTGGGGCACAGTCTTGCAGGGCAAGCTGTAAATCTCCTTTTTCTTCTGTGTACCTACAAACCTAGACATCTGTGCATATTCTTGGTGCTGTTCTACCCTGTTAATCCAGGTGAGGGACTGTGAGAGCATTTCAGGATTAGGGAGCCAAGTGTAAACTGACTGTGGTTTCTGCATCTATAAGGTTACCTAGCTGGGTAGTGCTGGGAAAATAGGCATGTCTATCTCTTTCATCTTTTGAAAGGTTCAAATGGCAGGAGACCTCTTCCTCTTCAGAGAAGTTGCTTTCACTGTTTTCTGATATCCCGGTGGATAAAGGAGTGTGTGATCACAGAACTCAAAGTATTAGAGTTTGCCCAACAATTTGATTGGGTCAAACAGAGAGCTTTGAAAGGCAGCTTTCATCTTATACTCCTCAGGATTGTTTTTTTCAAATAAGAAAGAGAAGGTAGCAAATGTAATAGAAGCATGAATGTGCTGCTTCATTTTACACACTGCAAAGATTGCTTTTACCTAGTTACACCACAGATGATTTTGTGCTCTAGGAATGAGGTTTTGGTTCAAAATGCAATGGGTTTCTCTAAGTAAACTGCAAAAGTTGTGTGTCTTTTTCTTCTTTGGTTTTTTTTTTTTTTTCCCCTTATTTAATTGGCAAATGAATAATGGCAAAGAATCTGAAAATTATAACTCCTAAATAAATGTAAATGAAAATATACAGCTCCTCCTTTCTCTTCTCGAATATGTAGACATTCAAAAGACTACATAAGAACTGTGTCTCTTCCTAGTGAAGATTCCTTTAATTAAATTTAATTCCTTAAATTTAATTCCTTTAAATTTTGTTTTGTTCCTCAGTAGTATTTTCAAATATGCCAGTTTTAATATGAAGAGATCATTGCTAGAGCTAGTAGTTATACACTCGGTGTTTGCTTCATGGACAGGGGTGCAGTGCTTTTTTGTGTTTCACTTATCAGCTGCTTTTTCTTACTGTCTTAAATTTGCAAGCAAGCACAACAGTGAAATACTGAGTACTCCTCCTGCTCTTGGAGTGGGGTGGAGGACGTAAAGGGTTGTATAATTCTATGTACTTGTGCCAATGACAGACAAAGGCAGTGACAGACAAAGACAAACTGACAGAGTTGCAGAATAAGGGAGACATTTTAAAATCAAGAATTATTATTTTGTTTTAGGAGAATATCCATTTTCAATTTACCAACATGTTTAGTGTCCATTTAGTTTTTACTACATGTTCTACTACCTTGAATTAAGAGTCTGTGGAATTAAACTAAGGAATCTATCTTGCATCTCTCTTGACCCAGCTCCATGAGTTAACCAGCTGTATTGATTGAAGGGAAAATGCTGAGTGTCTTAGGGCAAATTTCCATTTCTCTGGTCATAGTCACTCCGTGCCAGACAGAGGCAAGCTTGTGCAGCCCAGAAGTTTTTCAATATTCAGTGACTTTTTAAAAATGTAAAGATGGTTGTAGTGCCAACCAGGTGAACACACTCAGGTGTTGCCAGTCAGGAGGAGGAAGGCGTGAGCTCCTGTTAAGCCCACCTGTGCCCAGTTAGGGCTGGCCCCAACTGTGCATGAGCAGAACTGGGGGACCAATAAAAGGTGGGCTTGGAGAAGCCAGCCAGGGTGAGCTCTAGAGCAGCCCGAGGAAGAGGGTAGTTGACTCTGGAGCGTTAGCACTGAGATAGACTAACTGATTCTAAGGGCAACTTTCAGAGTGCTGTCCTTGCACCTTGGCAAGAACACCCACTGGGCCCCAAAACACTGTGGTCCAGGAAAGGATTGTCTGCAACAGATGGTGTTAGGTTTGCTCTGATTTTTGAAAACTTGGGGGGCAGCTAACTGTAAATGTGTACAGTACAGTTGTGTGTTGATAAGAAGGTTGGGTTTCAGCTGTGGAGCTTCAAGAATCTGCATGCTCATTGCCTTAGCCTGCTCTCTGAAAAGAGGTAAGGGCTGTTAAATGCAGCCATAAATCTCTTTATGTGTCAGAAATGCCTCTCCTGGCTGTCTACATTGGCTTTAGATCATATATCCCCAGATCATTCTTGAAATAATCTAACCTAAATGTTTTGAATATGTACATCTTGGTATGTTTTGCTTAAAGCTTCTTTATTAATTGCTGAGGGAATGACTGTAGTTCAGGATAAAGTAGCAAGAATCTGAGTTTGTTTTACAGCTTTTCTACTTAGTGAAGTGTGATGCAATTTTTTTTTAAATAGTATTA
This sequence comes from Florisuga fusca, assembly GCA_038090715.1. NCBI lineage: Eukaryota > Metazoa > Chordata > Aves > Apodiformes > Trochilidae > Florisuga > Florisuga fusca. Next base: position 46,058,189 of record JAAWXA010000001.1, read on the forward strand.
TTCTCAGAGTGCATTTCAGATCTTTTTACATTTGGGAAGCAATGAGCATCACAGGTGATGCTAGGACTGCCCATTTGGCTTGCAGTTTAGGGCTGGCATAGAAGGGTTATACCATCTGGTCTTGAGAAGTGCTTAACATCTCCAGCAAGGCATGGATAGACTCCAGTGAAGGTCACTGAAGAACTGAAGCTGCTGACCACAGCAACAGGGTTATTCATTGCATGCCATCTGGTGTGCATATAACATGAACGCTATCTGGACTGCAGAAACTTCTCAGCATTGCCAGAATACACCTGGAGCCCCATGGGTGCTGGCTTCAGTGAATGCTAGAATAGTGAGATCAAACAGTTTACCTCCTTGTGTTTCAGAGGTAAGCAGAGATTATGCAATGTAATGATACGTGTCACGGTTGCTGGTCTTATTAACCCTAGTACTATTGAAATATTTCATTAATACTTGAGCAGTTTGGCATGTTTCCCATTGTAGAAAAGGTATTATATGTGTTTTTTACTTATTTTCTCCTACGGAGGGGTAACTTGGCTATTAAAAGCATAACACTGTGTGGTAAGCATTATTGATCAGACAACACAAAACCAGTTTGTTGCTTTTACCATTGTCTCTTTAAAAATCTATAGTCATTGAGTGGCAAGGACTAATTATGATATAGAAAACTATATAGAAGAAAAATTACCTGAGCTACAGCAGAGGTAGCTTTTAGTGGCATTACAGTAGGTTTTGTGGTACCCTGTAACATGGGAAAAGGATCAACAAGTGGAGAATTACATTAAAAGGTGATCAGACTCAAAATATTTTTGAACAAACAAATTTTATACATGGAAGTGGTTCAATCATTCCCTGTCTAACATTTGTTTGTATGTCAAAACAAATAACGTGCAGACAGTTTTTATAGTGTCCAGTTGCAGGCATAGTATGAAGATACACTTGTAAGAGTCTGGGTTGTTTGGGGTTTTTTTTGCCATATGTTTATTTGGACTTTTTATTCCTTGTTCTCTTTTGCTTTAGTACTTCTTTTCATTAGCAGCAAAATAAATTGGTTATTGTTAAAAACTGTATTGGAAGAGCAAACTAGTACAAGGCTTGAGAGAACTGATAGAAGAGTAGCCACTGTAAATTGTGACACATACCTCTGAAAAAACTCAGAAAAATTAATTATTCATAGCAGGATATACTGTTTGATATGGGGTTTTATGTGTTCAGTCCAAGTATTGCCTCAGTGCCCTAACATGATGTTCTGGGGCACTGTGATTTTACAGATGTCAAATGTCAGATGAGATGTGCAAGCAGGATCTTAACCTTGGGTGGTCAGAAAGTGTCTCATGGTGTTTTTTACAAAAAGAGAAATCATATGAGTTCCAGCTGGGCCTAATCCATTTACCCATATCATCCTGCTAATTGAATTGTATATGCTCTTCACGGCTTTTTCTGCTATAAAATGGTGTTGCTAAACACTGTCATTTGTTGGTGGGTAATACAAGCTCTGTGAATGGTTTGTTGTAATACAGGTAAAGCAGAAAAGAACATCGTGCCCAGTCACTGCATAACCACAACTATTGCTGTAATTAAAAAGTTGCTGTCATGACTACCAAACAGAACCTTAACAGATATTGAGAGAAAGAAGAAAACCAGATATTTTAATGTCAAACTCTTAAAAATATTTTTTGCCCTCTGTATTTTCTCTTTTTTTATATATCCCTTCTGACAAGTTGTAGAGTATAGAAGAAGCTGCATCTCAGCATTCATAACCTTATTATATCTGGAGAAATGCTGAGCTCGGCAGGGTGAATAGAAGACATTTAGGTAATCAAGCAGAAATACAGATTATCTATCTCAGTTATTCTGTCAGTGGGTGGCATTGGCAAGAATCTGGTGCGAGGAGAAGTTTGCACTGCTAACTGATCTGAAAAGGGACTTTTCAAAGTGATAATACATAGTAGGATGCTAGAATGTTGCACGTCTGAAAGTTTAATTCTTTATAAATTTGCCAATTCAAAAAGAAACACAACAGATAAAACTTCCACCTGCAAATTCCATGTCTGCAATAGGATAACTGATGGATGACCATCAAGAAGCATTTTGTTGTAGACTGAACCCAAAGATGTTTGCTTTATTTTTAAAGGGGAAGAAGAGAGTAATTAACCACTTGTGTCTTTCTGGATTTTTTTCGAATTCTATGATTCACAGTTATCCAGCTATCACAGCTAAGATGCTAATGATCTTTGTTTGGGTTTATTGTTCTTTGTTTATGGTTTGAGAGCTTATAGTATTTCTGCAGGAGGCATAAAAATTTAGTTATAGTTCTTGATGGATCCATCTATGAATTGTAGTTCTGAGATTTTTCTTAGTTTATGCATAACTCTATAGTGAATTTTGGAAAAAAGCCTTGTAGGAGGTAATCTCTTGTAGTTGCTCAGTTTTGTATCCTAGTCATTTCTATAGCATTGACTTTTACATTGAAGTGAACAGTCCATTAACTTTGTGTTTGTTGTGGGTGTGATCTGCAGAAGAAAGAACAATTGGAACCATCAGGCAAATAGTGGACAGAGTTGTTATATATAGTGTTATATATAGCACACCTGCCCACTGTATACCATTCCTTCAGAATTATGAACATGTTTTACTATCCCCTGTATGAAACTGTATGGCTTTTCAATACAGCTGGATTCTCCTCTGGGTGGTGCAGGGAAATGCATTTATATCAGTGCCACAAAGGTTTTTTCTGCTAGAGAATAGTCTCAGTGGGAGATGGTGTTGGTTGTATACTGCCCTGCCTCAAGACCTACATTTTACCTGGGGAACATAAAGATGAGGAACAGCTGTAAGTGGGATGTTATGTGTTAACATATTATCTTGTTCACTTTTTTCTCTTCTGCTTTTTTTTTTTTTTAATGATCTTTATTGAGTGTTGACAGTGGGGTGGTTCCAGTTGCTTTCCACTTCTACCTCTTGACCACTGAAGAACTTCCCACTGTCAGCAACTTTGAGATTATTGCTGGATGTGCTATTATGTTCCAATCTCAGAGCATCCTGCTCTTTTCTACTCACTTTGGCTACATAGCAGATGAGACGAAAAAGAAGCTTTCTCATATGCTAGTGTATATGTGTTTGTGTGGTTATATTCTTAAGATAATAGGTTTGTTTCTCACTAGGATTTTGCAGACCAAGTATTTTTAAATTGTATTTACTTGAATATGGTCTGAAAACAGAACAAACCTAACAACCAGATCTATGTGTGCGTCTGTCTGCATAGATTTTGTCTGTGGTGGACACCTACAGAGATGTGACCCCAGTATACTGCAAACTTGAAACCTGTGGGTGGATCACAGAGGAAGGTGTGCTTGTACGAGATTGTCAGCTGGTGGGATCTCAGTGACACTGTTTTATGTAGCTTGCCTACCACAAAGGGTGAGACCATATGTCTGGCCAGATGCATCTTAAAGTGCTTTGGCCCCGTTAGGGTTAAAGACTGAAGCTGGTGTTCACTTCTTGTCTCAGCTTTTCCATCTGTAAACTGCCACTTGAGTTACCTTCTTTCTTACCTCTTATTTCATGCATTAAACATTCATTACCAACTAGTTGTAAAATGTGTTGAAGAAAAAGGGTAATGCATTGATTAAACAAATGCTTGTACAGCATCACTGTGCCATTTTTGGGCAGCTGTGTCTCCACACTCTATTTCCTGTCTCAAGGATTGCAAGAAAGTAATTCCTTTGTAATTGCTTTTTACTTGCTATGTTTTAAATGACCGACTGAATACTATACCTCATTAGTGTAATATTCATTGCATCTCATTTTGCTGTTCTTTCAGCAATCACTGAAGAGAAGAGGGAGCAAAGACCTACCAAAATCAGAAAAAAAGTCACAGCAGACACCAACAGAGGTATGTTGTAATAAGGGGAGCCTAGATTCTTACGTGGAGGCTTCAGGGACACTATGGAAAGGATGTACACATGTAGATTTTATTTTTCTTGCTTGTCTGTTTTGCTCTTGTTTTTCCTGGATGCTCTGAAATGGAGAACTCTTTCCCCAGACCTGCAGTCAGATAACACTGTTTAAGACAACCTAAAAAAACCACTGGTGCTGCAACAGAACCCACCAGCTTTCATGTGCTCTGTATTTTAGGCAAAATAATGGGAGCAGGAGTGGAACAAGATTATAATCCCTTTGTGTGTTAAATTCAGGATTTTTGAACGCTATAAGGTCTATTAGGATATTGTAAGCCAAGCCTAGAAAATATAAGGATTTTTTACAGCTTCCCCATCCTTATGATGTATCTTTTTTAGTGACAGTGCAGTCTTCAGTCGCAAGTAAAATAGTCTTTAACCCTCTTGTAAATTTAAATTATTTAATTTTTTTTTAATTAAACAAATTAGTTTTGTAATTTAAGACACTGAAGGTCTCCTGGTTTACATGAAGTATCTTCAAATGCTTCTTTGTCTTTTTTCTAAGGATGACAATGAAGACCTGAAATGCCAGCTACAGTTTGTCAAAGAAGAAGCAGCCTTGATGAGGAAGAAAATGGCCAAGATTGACAAAGAGAAAGACAGATTTGAACATGAGCTGCAAAAATATAGATCATTTTATGGAGATTTGGACAGTCCCTTGCCAAAAGGTGAAGCAGGTGGACCACCTACCACAAGAGAAGCTGAACTCAAACTTCGACTGAGACTCGTGGAGGAGGAAGCTAACATTCTTGGGAGGAAGATAGTGGAACTAGAAGTAGAAAATAGAGGCCTGAAAGCAGAGCTTGATGATTTAAGAGGAGATGATTTCTCAGGTACCGCTAACCCGCTCCTGGGAGAGCAAAGTGAATCCCTGTCAGAATTACGACAGCATTTGCAGCTAGTAGAAGATGAAACAGAACTGCTCAGGAGAAATTTAGCAGATTTGGAAGAACAGAACAAACGCATAACAGCTGAACTGAACAAATACAAGTACAAGTCTGGGGCCCATGAGAGCTCTAGGCATCACGATAACGCCAAGACAGAAGCGTTACAGGAGGAGCTAAAAGCTGCACGAATGCAGATCAACGAGCTGAGTGGCAAAGTCATGCAACTCCAGTACGAGAACAGAGTCTTAATGTCCAACATGCAACGCTATGACTTGGCCTCTCATCTCGGAATCCGTGGCAGTCCCAGAGACAGCGATGCGGAAAGCGATGCAGGAAAAAAAGAGAGTGATGATGATTCCCGTCCCCCTCACCGGAAAAGGGAAGGGCCTATCGGTGGGGAAAGTGACTCTGAGGAGGTACGCAACATCCGATGCCTGACACCCACCAGGTCTTTTTATCCGACGCCATCCGGGTGGCAGAAAAGCTTCACTGACAGGCAGCAGATGAAGGACATTCGCTCTGAAGCTGAGCGGCTGGGTAAGACCATAGACCGCTTAATTTCTGACACGAGCACCATCATAACAGAGGCAAGAATCTACGTAGCTAACGGGGACCTCTTTGGACTGATGGATGAGGAAGATGATGGCAGCAGAATACGTGAGCATGAGCTTCTGTACCGGATCAATGCACAGATGAAGGCCTTCAGGAAAGAGCTCCAGGCTTTCATCGACAGACTTGAAGTTCCAAAGTCTTCGGATGACCGAAGTGCAGATGAACCTTTGTCAGTGAGTCAGGTAGACTTTTACTTATTACGGCCTACAGGTAAAAAGGCTCTGACAAGTGAATTAAATTTCCAATTTCTTCTATGTCACATAGAAGTTCCTTATTCTAGATGGTGGACAAAAATTGTCTATTTATGAAATTACTTCAAATCCTCATTTGGCTGTATGAAACCTTGTTCTACCAATGGGTCTGTTTGTGAACAGTGAGAAAGTCTAGTCTCCTGGAAATTAAAAGAGTTGTGCTCTAGGAGATGGAAAATACTAGTCTTTTCTGGACTTGCAATTGCTTTTTCCAGAGTTCTGCCTTCATTGCTGGCAAAGGCAGTGCAGACAGCAATTTTAGCACACAATTAATGTGATTGTTTTCTTAGCATTGGACATCCCTTAAATGAATGAAAAGAAAACCTTATAAATTTTAAACAGAAGGAAACATTAGATTTCCAATATTGTAAAGAATATGACAAACCACAGAGAAAAATAAACAATGCAAATTGCTATATAGATTCACAGAACCACATGGTACTGTGAATACTGGAATTGCTGTAAATGATCCTATGTTGTTGAAGGCCTAATGTGTCATTGCTTACATGCCGCAGTGACTAGCATCTTTTCTGTAGTTCATTTTTATGCAGAAGTATTCCAGACAGGTTTTGGGGAGCAAATTCCCTGCTGACTCAACATCTTTTGCCATGAAAAAAATGAAAGTTAACTACCTTTATCTAATCATAGAGTCTGATAGCTGGCAAATCGTGTTATTTCTCGAGGTATTATTCTGTGTTTTAGTAAGTCTTTTTGCCATGTTAATTTACTTTGTGCTGTCCTGATAGTTTACAGTTAAAGTAGTTGCCAGGTGAAGCTGAGAGCTATTATTTCTTATGATGACTAATTAGTCTTTTGTTTCCTTGTATCAGAAAGTCACAGACGCAGTGAGTTTAAAGCTAATCAATTTCTATACATGTATTGCATGAAATCAAACAAATTACATTTAGCATGCTCACTTTCTGATTTAGCAATACTTTTGAGCTTGTAGAGCTCCCATTAGCTTAAAAGCAGAGCACTGCATGGGCTTTTACAAATTTAAGGCAAACTAATTAGTGTTTTCTCTAAAAAAAAAAAAAAAAAAGCAGTAGTTAAATTGGACATTTCAGGGCCTGACTATGCAGAACTCCCTCTAAAGTCAATGGGAGATGGGCACTCCGTCCCTCCACAAGCATAATCTGATTCACTATTTATTTTGTGTAAACTTTGGACTTGCTATTCCATTAATGGACTGTTCTCTTTGTCTTTGTATTTACTTTCCCAGATGTTCCAGCCTATCATTTTACTTATTCTCATCCTTGTATTATTTTCATCCCTTTCATACACAACAATATTTAAACTTGTCTTCCTTTTTACACTGTTTTTTGTACTGTAAGCCATTCATCATTTAATGTTCATTGTAGTATTATTTTCAGTTTGTTTATTTTGTCCACCCTCCAAGATAAGACGTGCAAGAGACATAGATTCTGTAATAGCCACTGCTGTAAAAACACTGAAGACTACATGTTTGCCAAAACCAAACCAAAAAAACCCCTGCAAAAATCATACCAAAAAGTCACCCAGTTGAATAGGAAATCCACTCACCATGGTGTACCAGGTAAGCAAACAGAAAACAGTATTTTTCATTTCATCTGGTTTTGTCATTTTTGAATAAATATTTCCAGAGCGACTGAAACCAATTTAACATTAATTTGCACCAAATCAGAAGCAAAACAGAAATATTTAGAGTGGTTGTGAGGAGTCTGTTCCTTTCCTCTTTCCCCATCCAGGGAAAAATTTGTATTCTGGCCACATATGAATAGTAAAACCACACTTGATGTTTGTTCTGGAATTGTATGTCACAGCTTGTATACATTTTGCATGATTGCAATGATAATGTGTTTCAGCACTCTATTATGTGGATCAGACACCACAAGGGGACAAATTAGAATGGTTGGTATGTAGAGCACTATATCTGGAAATGTGGCAAGGAGCTGGAGCCCCTGAGAATGAGACACAGAAGAAGGAGATACCAGAGAAGGCAAGGAGTCTTCTGAGAGATGTAGGTTATCTCCATTCTCTCTGTGCTCTGGAAAAATGGCCACACTACAGTCTGACTTGGACTGAATAGAGTGATGCTGGTCACCTTACTTGACATCACATATCTTTTCCTAACAGCCTAGATTATCAGATAACATTGTAGTCTGTAGCCACCAGAACTAGATTCTCTCTCCAAGTTTCAGAACGAATTTTGAATGAACATGTTAACTCTTGGCTTGCTGAGTGACCCTCGTGTAACCATGCGGTTCATAATGAATGACTGAAGGTGAGGGAAACTTGTGTACGTAGATGTGCATCAATAATCAATAAATATTTGTGTCTTGCCTATGAGAGGCTGCACTGAGAGTGCAGGTAACTCGTGATCTTTCTATCATACTGAATATAGGCAGCTCCTGCAAACAGTAGATCTCCCACTATGAAAACTTCAGCTGAAATGCCCAATGGATCTCAGGTTTCTTTTCTGTTTTATTCAACCTGTCAAAACCACTGAGTCCCACAACTGTGAATTCTCCAAAGGTGAACATTTATGTGTAAATGTATAAATAATTTTATTGGGTTTTGTGCAGATTCCATGATATAAAATCAAGTAATAAATTATGGTAATAAATAAAGCAGCTGTGTTTCTAGCTGGCAATAAGGATTCCCTCTCATTATCACGCTAGCACTCTGTTTGCTTAACTCATTCCTTAGTGAGAAGAGTTCATCTCTGTGCCTGGGTAGTGTGCTCTGCTATCTGAAATTGTACAGAGACACCATTTTGAAGGAAACACCTCAGAGGAAGGAAGAGGTTGGGCAATGAAATTGATTATGTAAGAATGAAAAAATTAGTAAACTCATAATATTCAGTATTAAAGCTTATGCTTTTTTTTGTGTAGCTTTGCCTGAGCCTGTAGATGTAGGCTGCAGGTGTAATAACCTTGATCAGTTAAATCATTTAACCTTGATTTAATAAGAATAGTTTCTCCTACCAGGGGATATTGTTATAATTATTTATTTTGTAGTTAGCAAGATATGCCTAAAGGAACTTATAATCAACATATATGAGATTAATAGTCTTGCCTGGTGTCCTGATTAAAGAGAAAGTCAGGCTGCAGGTAATTTTGAGGGGTTTCTAAAATGCTCTAATTTATGCTCAGTTGCCTAAAAGTTAAGTTCCACATATTACAAACTATTATGGCAAGATATGGTCAAGCATATCATCCTTTCACTGTGAATTTCTGTAACAGATAATTTTCAAATTATTCAGAAAAGTCCCTTTTGTGTCCTTTTTCTGTCAGCAACTGCTGTAAGGAAGCTTTCAGCAACTGCTTGAAGTTTTTTTTTTCCCCCATGAACTTATAATTTGGACATTAATAGAATAAGGCGAGGCTTAAATTTGTTGTATAAAATCTTAGCATGAGCCTGACCTTTTGAGTTTCATTCTGTTTTAGTGTCTCCCTTGAGGGAAGAAAAGGTAATTTGGGTTTTCTCAAAAGTTACTGGCTCAGTCCCCTAAAGGAGAAAAAAAATCATTCTTGAATCTGATTTGAAGTTCCAGAGTTTCAGATTTTAACTCACACTTCTTTATACCTTTGTCAGCCTTGTATGTAATAAGGATAAGTAGAGATGGTTTGATTTACACGGGATGTAGTGTATCAGTTACAGTAGTTCTGCAAAGTGGGAAACTTTAATACACTGAATTAATACAAAATTCTCCACAAAAGGTAGAGAGAACCCCTGCATGGGACTGACAACTGTAACCCCATTGATTTCTCACAGTGGTTTTTCTTGCATATAGCTGGAGCTTTCCTCATCCTAATTCTGTCAGGTATCAACAAAGCAAATCAAAGCTGTGACCTTTTGGGATGCTTAAAGAGCTACTGCACAGGCTGCAATCTGAAATTAAAGCATACTGAAACATACAAAATCATTTGAGATGCTTGCCACAGTCTTGATTCTGTGATGGGCAAGGAAAATGGTGAGGATCCCTGAAAACTTCAGTACAGAGAATTTTCAATGAGAAATAAGATGATTTTCATGTCTCTGCATTCAGCTTGAGGGGACTGATTTGAGCTTGAGGGGAGTTTCACCTCAGATGTTGCAGAGTTCACAGCCCTCCCTCTGTTTCTAATTTAGAAAATGCTGAGAAAGCTAAGAAAATCAGGGTGGACATCTATCCGTAGCCAGAAGATAATATCTAGCCAAAGAAATAAGTGTTCTGTATCCTACAGAATTGAAATAATGTGGTCACAAAGAAATGCAATAAATATACTTGCCAAAAAAGGAAGCAGATTCTCCCCACTTAGTTACTTGGTGGGCCATTTCTCCCAGGTGAGTGAGAAAATGCAGCTGAACACATCCACATCCTCTAGCAGGAGTGTGTGGGAGTCAGGCAGGGCAAAGCCAGACATAATAGTGCTATTCCTTTAGATTCTGTCTGCTGCATGGCTTCTAATTCTGAAGAGCAATAATAAGAATATAAGATTTTGCTTTTATACAGCAGTAAAATGGGGTATGCCAGGTTACCTATCAGTTCCAATCTCAGTTATATTTACAGCAGATTTGTGGTTTCCATTTTGGAATATTCTCATGAAATATTAATATCCTGGCAAAAATGTCATTTAATTTGAACTTTGTGATTGCTTTAATTTTATATTTCTCTGAAAGATTAAATTTCTGTTTCCTGTGTTACCAGGGAATTAATATTCTTTCAGAATAGTGCTTGCAACATCTATATATCTAATTCTGACATTTTTACAGTTTTGGCAGTAGTATCAGTGACTTTTTGTTATCTAGAAAACAGACGTGTGGTTTTCTTCCTTGAATGTAACCAGATAAATTTATTTAAATTTGTTTCATATTACAGTCACCCCTGAATGCCATGACAAAGCACCTCTACAAGTATTTTCTCTACTGTTACTGAAAAATTCCCATGTTACTAGAATGATCATCTTCTCCAAGATCAGAGATATTTTTATCCGCCAAAAATATCCATGCCTGAATCTCCAGTTAGAGAGTGTAAGTGTCTACAGACACGTCACCAGCATTTCAGAATCAAAAGTAAAAGAGAGCAGGTGCCATAGCGCAGAAATATGCCTGGCAGTCAGAAAATATAAAGTTGCCAAAACCATGGCTGTCTAAATACATGTTATAAAAGGAGATGAACTGCACATGAACTTTGTGAGTTGTTTACAAAAACAAGCAGAGCTTTAGGATATTAAATACCCTTCCCCTTAATCACCCCCGAATTTGATAGGTGAGTAGGAGATTTCTAAAGGCATCAGTACCAGTGATTCCTATTGGCTCACATTTTTGTCTCTGATTTAATGCCAGGGGAAGTGATATTCAGACTCAACTTTAGCCATTACACATGCAGTTGCCTCTGGGGAAAATTACAGTGGCTCTATTTAAAGTAGACATGTAAAGTATCTGCCACTGATTTCCAATGTAACCTTGGAGAAGTGACATGACATAATACTTTGCTGGCTCTATACCTCCACTAAGTTATAAACTATTGCAGAAGTGCACGACAGTAAGAGGAGACAATTTGTTTTCCCTTCTGCCATTCCCTGATTTATGTATCCACTCCTGAGAGGTATTTGTCAGGACTGTTGAGGTGTAAAAAAGTAGCATCATTCAGGAATTTGATGTTGTGGTTGGGTTGATTACAGTGGCAGCAATTCTGTTCTTCCCTCCTATTTGTTACCACGTTTATATGGATGCAGCAAAACAGTTATGCCATGAGCAAGCTAGTACAGCAGAATTAAAGATGCTCTAAAAGGATATTGAGCACAGGCTGTTATCCAGGATGCCCACTACTCTGCAATCAAATAGTAGCCCATGCTGAAACTCATGTTCCTTTTCCATCTTGCATGATGAAGACAAATTTAGAGGGCTTCTTCAAAATGCCCTTGCACCTTTTTTTGTTGAGGTGCTGACTTTTAACTCAATCAGGATTGATACTAGGTATGGACAACATATTTTTTGCCTGTGGAGGCAGTGTGTTGGGTGTAATAAGCTTACAATAGCCTTCCTGCTCATTTTGCCTGTGCCAGAGAGCAGAAAGCCACGTGTGCTGCTTTGTCTGCTGCTGTTGGAGGAGGGACAGTCACTGTGGCATAATTTCTTTTCTGCAAAAGCAAATGTCACTACTAATACACTTAAGGTTGTTAGGAGCAATCAGTCCAGGTTTTTAAGGCTTGCTTCATGGTTTGTTTGTTTGGGGTTTGTTTTGTTTGTTTGTTTTTCCCAATTTTCTCCTTCCTTTCCCATATTAGGGTGAGTTTAACATGGCCCTTTGACCTCTGAGAGGGTCCAGCTCTTATCTCCTAGTGAGCCCCTCAGTGTCACACATTTCTAATTCCTCACACTGACAGAAATGTAGGATTTTGCCTGAGTAAAAACACAAGCAAAAAATCAAGGGATTTAGTCTATCATTTGCTTTATTTTTACTGTGTTTTACATCAAAGTGTTCATGTAACAAGATGAGCGGCATTGAGCTAGCAATATGAAATACACAAGGATAATAGCCTGTGCTGATAAATAGAAGGAAAAAAAAAATTTAATCAGTCTGTCTTCAGTTTCAGTGCTGCAACTGTACTGGCTTTGGTGAGGAGGCAACACTGGGGTACCCAGCCCACAGCAGTGGACTCAGTTCTGCTCTCAGGCACTCAGGCCTCACTCCCAGCCATGTCTGCTGGCCCGTTGGGATGTAACCTCACAAAGGAAAGTCAGACTGTTGCTTTACAAACAGGGAGACTTTAAATTCTCCGAGTTCAGAGGATGAGGATTTTCTTCAGGAGAATTCACTCTTAGAGCTGAGCATCTTTGTTCACTTTTTAGATCAGCTTTGAAATTTTCATGAATAGCCCAAGTCCCATTATTTATGTTAGATGGGAGCAGAACAAGCACCCAAGTTAGGTATTCACTGAGACTTGCAGCTAGACCATATAAGGAGAAAAAATGTGTTTTTCCTGAAACCTACTTTGGTATTTACTATAAAATTCACACAGAGCTAAAATCTTTATGCTGTGCAGGGATTTTATCAGATACAGGCTTATTGCTGTAAAGAAGAGAGTGATGATAGGGCAAAGGATGTATAAATCCTTATATCCTTTGTCTCTCTGATCCTCTTCTCATCAGCTGCTCTGCCCACAAAAACATAAAGCACTCCTGCTTAGTGCATTTAAATGCATCCATCTGTTAGCAGAATTTGTCTGGGTTCTATGATGTACCTGGTGGCCCTTCTCTGGGTACGCATGGAGACAAATGTTTCCTGAAATGTAAATTTTCTGATTTTGTGTGGTCCCTAGGCACATCCAAGCTCAAGTACCCAGCTGGGCAATAGTATGTGTGTGAAGTTTCTGCCCAGGGGTGTCTCTCAGTGTGCCAAATCAAAGCAATTTGATGTGCAGTGCTGCAGGAGAGATACTGTGGGAAGGGATGCAAGGAGCAAGCTGAGCTCCTCCTGCCTGCAGCTCAGCAGGGGGAGCAGCTAAATTTCACTATGCTGGCTTCAGGGTTTCCCGTGGACTTTCACTTGCTGATTTGTCTTTGTCACATACATTCCCTTCCCTCACCCCATGCAAACACTTGCTATTGGCATTCCCAGTGCTTTAAATCCAGGCCAAAGTAGTTTTGGATCTTCCTTGCTAGTTTTACACTAGGGATGAGTTTCCCTGAGGAAGGGAGATTCTCCCTCCAACTTCAAGCGTTTTATTTTGATGAGACACAAAGTATCTTATCACACTGGAGAATCTGATCCAGAAATCTTATAAAGTAGTGGGAATATTTGGGTATATCCCAAAGAAATCATTATCACCATACCCAGAATGCAAGACAGTAGGATTACACAGTGCCAAATAATTCCTCACTTCATCAGCCATAGCTCATGTAGAATACAGAAAAAAGAATTTAGGGAGGAGGGCTTTGCTTTTAGCTCTTTAGTATAGCTGCTAACCAACAAAACTGCTGCTTTAAGCAAACTGCCTTTACCAAAACAGTTTATGAGGATCAAGTTGCAAAGCTCAAAATGATCATGCTAAAAAACATAGCCCTGAAAACTGGGTCTGGAAGGCAGCAAAGAATCTTCTTTTCCAACATGGACACTAATAAAAGGAGCCTAAAATTGCCTATTGTCATAGCTTTAATATTAACACTAGCTGCTTTGGCAGGCTTTAAAGACTGCACTGCACTATAAAACCTAAAAATGTCCTGGACTTGGAGTTGTTTACACAAAATATGAGGAGATATAAAGTTACAGAGCTGGGGGTTGGAAGAGATGGCTTTAAAACCATCCTCCGTGCACTGACGTCACGTGGAAGCCAGCTGCTGGGATGATGCTGAACGGAACTGTTTTTCAGTTTGCAAAAGTTGCAGAGTTACTCAAAGAGAGTTGCAAATACTGCCCCAGTTGAAAGGTTTTGTCTTGCTTAGCGTTCTTATTTCTTTTAAAGATCAAGATTCACAGAACTGGATCTCAGCTGGCTGTGCATTTCATTGCTTTCACTGCTGTTTAGAAATGGACTGAAAACTTCGGAAGGATTTCTTATTCCATGAAAGGTATGGTTATGGTTTATTTTAAATCTGTGGTTTTGAACAGTTAAGATTAAAAAAAGAAAGCAAATTACTCATATGGCTGTTATGTAAACATCTCTCTTACTTGTATTTAATGTGTTGTTTGTGTATATGTGGTCTTTATTCTTAGAGAAACACTTTTTTTTGGTTTTTAGTCTTTTTAAAGTCAGCTTCTTCAGAGCAGGCACAGAAACATCAACAGAGCAGGGGTGACAGGTAGCACTGTGAACACTTGTCTGTCTGTCTCTCTTTCTTCTCTCTCTCTTTCTTCTCTCTCTCTTTCTTCTCTCTCTTTCTCTCTCTTTCTCTCTCTTTCTCTCTCTTTCTCTCTCTTTCTCTCTCTTTCTCTCTCTTTCTCTTTCTCTCTCTTTCTCTCTCTTTCTCTCTCTTTCTCTCTCTTTCTCTCTCTTTCTCTCTCTTTCTCTCTCTTTCTCTCTCTCTCTCTTTCTCTCTCTTTCTCTCTCTTTCTCTCTCTTTCTCTCTCTCTTTCTCTCTCTCTCTCTCTCTCTCTTTCTCTCTCTCTTTCTCTCTCTCTTTCTCTCTCTCTTTCTCTCTCTCTTTCTCTCTCTCCTTCCTTTCCTTCCTTTCCTTCCTTTCCTTCCTTTCCTTCCTTTCCTTCCTTTCCTTCCTTTCTCTCGTTTCTTGCTCTCCTTCCTTCTTGCTCTCCTTTCTTGTTTTTATTTATTCACTCTTTCAGTCTACTTTCACTCTTTTCCCGCTTCATTCCTTCTCATTTTATATTTTTATATTCTCTTTTTTCTTTTTCTTGTCTCTCTCACTTAACTGTAATTTCTTTTTATGTATAAAGTACACAGTATTGTAGCATATGACATATAGTTGAATAAATATATACATTTACAATTTCTTTAGTAATCCATAATACAGCACTGAGTTGGACATATAATTTAATTGCTTTTTTTTTCTGTAAAATTAAGGAAATATTTGTGTATCTGAATGGTTATGCATATCCAGTATAATTAATCTTTGTTGACAACATCTCAGATGATGTCACTGCAGATTATGTTTAGAAGTTGGTTGCAAACTATGTTGCATTTTTAATCTGTGGATAGAAAAGACATGAGTAGTAATAATATTAATATAAAATAATCACTCATAAACATTTTTTTCTTTAGGGGAGGGAGAGCTAAAGGAAAAGATAAAGGAAAATGTAGCTGATGTAGACAAAATTGATTATTTGCTTGAATTTGATTGCTGTAATGAGCTTCTGACCTTGTCTAGGACATGCAGAAAGTGCCAGTACTGCAAGAGCACAGATATTGTTCTAATCTATGTGACAAATTATAATGTGGCATTTTACATCCATTTGGGTTGCTTAAGACATAGGAAATACCCATGGGGACATTTTGGTTCGCTCTACAGACAGAGGGTATACTACCAGGATGCCAAATTGTTGGGGGTTTTTTTTGCTAGTAGGGAAAAAACAAGCAAACCCCTGTCGCTGCCTTAAAAAAAAAAAAAAAAAAAAAAGGAGCAAGAGTCATGGAAATACAAGTTAAAATTCTCTGAGGAATTTATCCACTGTACAATAACAACAAAACTGTGTAGTCATCCAGCTGCTAACATCAATAAACATGAGTTTTCTTCCCAGAACCTATGTCAGGAGGAAATCAGAGAAACATAAGAAGCAACAGAAACTTTTCATGCATCTTACAGCTACATGTGACGGTCTGTAGCTTCTGTGTGTAACCAGTCTCTTCCAAAACTTGATTTTATTTTTATGGTCTCCAATGTATTTTTATAATCAGAGTCCCATATGAAACAAGTTGGAAATTGTTAAGATGAACACAAACATGGCAATAGTAGTTCCCAGTACTAAGAAACCACCAGGGGCTTTTTCAATGCTATATGCATGCTTGAAGGAAGTACATACTACAAATCTATCATTATATATATAAAAAATTATGCCATATAGTATTGGTTTGCTTTCTAGTAACATGCTGCTGATTTATGCACTATCATTATTAGTAATAGTGCACTAGCAAAATCATTTACCAAAAAAATCATCATTAAAAAAAAAAAAAAAAGAATGAGTGTACCCAAATTTGCAGCCTTTGAATTAACAAAGTGAAGAAGTATTGACATGGTTTTAAGATTCATTAACAATAGATGTCTAGATTGCAAGTTAAGTGCAGTGGAATTTTTTTCTAAGTTGTTTTTGGTCAACACCCACTGAAGTCTGGCACAAAGCTGAATCATTGGCCTGGAGAGGTGCAGTCTCTATAGCTTAGATTCCTAAAAAGCTTCCCTAAAAAGCCATAGCAAACCAGTGGTTGACTTTTATGAGAATACTGCACTGTCTTTCAGCAGTTCATACTTTCAGGGAGTTTTATGGTTTTTGTGAAGCAATCCTGTATGTTTTTAGACAGGTGGAAGAAGCAGGGGCTGAAATCTCTTGTAGGTGATTGAGGGGCAGATTGCCATTTCGGAGCTCCAAGCCAGGTGTGAATCAGAGTTTGAAAGAGTAAAATCCAACATCACATTACATGGTGGCATGGCTACACCTTTGTTAAACGGGCAGACAGAGATATTTGAAGAATAGTTAGTTTATTCTTTAAGTCCTCAGACCAGAACTGCTTGAGGTAAATGGTTTTGCAGACCCTGAGTTAGGACTGGGCCCATGATGGCTGTCAGGTGAGAGATTCTGTTGCAGGGCTTCTAGGACAGAAAGACTGCAGTAACCCACTGGGCTTCAGCTGAGCTCTTCTGCTTACTTGTTCATGAAGGAAACTAAGTTTAGCATCAGCTTCCCAGTCAGCTTCAATAACTCAAATGCTGGTAGGCAGTGATTACACGGTAGCTGCAGTTGGATCAACAAGATTTGTCCAACAAAATATAGGATGGGAAAGGACTTCATGTGAAGCTCAAGAATGAGTTTTCACTGTATCAAAGAAAATGTGAATGATAAAAGGCGTGGTTCATGTGAGTTTACAGTCATGGACCATCAGAGAAATTAAGAAATTCCAGGAGGCTAAACTGAGCTTATCCCTAGTTAACTCTTGGAAATTTCATTTACCTGCCCATAGGATTAGTTTATTAAAGAAGACCAACGCAATGCAAAGATTGTTTGTGATTAGGTTTCCTATCTGCCTAAGTAACACAACAGCTGACTTTGAGAGCCATAGTTAACAAACTCAAGTATCAAGGTGTATGAACCAGCTGTTATACCACAGGAGACATTGTAACTGAACATAATAACTGAACTGAAAATAACTGAGTTTTATTTCCACCTTGCTGGCATAGTAAATGTGTTGTTGGTAGTGGAGTTTCTATTTTAAAGCCTAAGAAAACAAGAGGAACACCAGGCCCATAAAATCTGTAACAATTTTTCTCCAAAATCAGATGAGAAGATCAAAAATATATCCCTTAAAATATACACATGTAGTGGTTCACATTAATAATTTTCATCCACAGACACAAAGATACTATAGACTTATGAAGGGGAAGGAGCAACAGAAGCACAAATCAATTAAATATTCTAAGCAAAGTATTGAACTAAATTTGAGTTAGTTCTGTTGGAGAGTAATTTCTGGTTTTCCCTATGCTGGTCTTGGAACTATCATGTATAGATTTACATTTGTAAATTCAAAATACATGAACTCTTTATAGTGACCTATAGTCTTGTATATGGTGGAATATAATATAATACTGCTTCCTGCTGCATATTTATGTTTGGTACCTGGTATTAGCTTTCCTCCTGTTTTCCTTCATGTAATCAAAAGCATTCATGTAGCTATTAGGATTTTCTGCATGTATCAAGTTCATAATCTTCAATTTACAAAAGAATGTCACAATCTTTGTTGTGCTACACGCGTGTGTGAAAGGACTGTGTGAACAAACATAGAATCACAGAAAATTGGGGGTGAAAAGGAACCTCAAAAGATCATTGAGCCCAACTCCCCTGCCAGAGCAGGGTCACCTACAGCACAGGTCACACAGGAACACATCCAGGTGGGCTTTGAATGTCTCCAGGGAAGGAGACTACACACCCTCCCTGGGCAGCCTGTGCCAGTGCTATGTCACCCTCACAGTGAAAAAATTCTTCCTTATATTTATGTAGAACCACCTATGCTCCAGTTTATAACCATTGCCCCTTGTCCTATTGTTGGTCACCCCTGAGAAAAGCTTGACTCCATCCTCCTGGCACTCACCCCTTACATATTTATAAACATTGATAAGGTCACCCCTCATTCTCTTCTCCAACCTGAAGAGACCCAGCTCCCTCAGCCTTTCCTCATAAGGGAGATGTTCCACTCCCTTCATCATCTTGATACCTTTACGCTTGCAGTTGTCTTTTGAACAAACATAAAAATAGCTTTCACCCTCAGGGGCAGACATTGATGGATCCTAAGCTCCTAAATTGCCACTGACTATCATGCAGATTCAAATTGCATTGAAAACAGGTTTATAGTGAATAGTAATGGCAAAGATGCAAAGTGGCCATGGTATAGAGCCCACAGTGGACATTCCTAATTCTGTGATATACGTCCTTTCTCCCCTTTCTAGATTGGGCCTCTCTGCCCTTGGGTTTGTGTCCTACAATATTAGTACACCCATATGCCAGTCTTTCTCTAGACATATCTCATGCAATCATGTGATGCTGTTTCCTGTGAGCACATTTCAGTTAGCTATTTTGGGGTTTTTCTTTGTTGTTTTTTAATCTGAAAGCTCAAATCAGTCACAAGTAAGACTTACTCTGATAAACTTCCAGGAAACGTTCAGGGAAGAAAGAAAAAAAGCAAAGCTGTCTTCTTGCTGTTACACAGACTGTAACCATGGACCTGGGTAAACAACTGGAGAATACTGAGAGGAACTGGAATAAAGAGAAGATGGAATTGCTGGAGAGATTTGACAATGAAAGGAAGGAATGGGAATGTCAGTGGAAGGTCATGCAGAAGAAAATAGAAGAGGTACTTTTAAACAAAAATCTGAACACTAATATTTTCACATAAGTCTTATCAGTGGCTACAAATTACTTTTTTTTTTTCCTGAAGTATATCCTATTTATTACCTGTCACAGGAAGTTTCTGATAGGTAAGGTGCAAAGCCAGGGGTTAAGCAGTATTTGCAATTGCTCATTTCATGAATACTCATGAAATACAAAGCAGGATGTTAAATGTCACTTTGTGTGAAGTTTGCTATGATACTCTTAGTGGTATATACTGCTAAGTTCTGCTGGGTATGAGCCACACTGCTAATTTTATACATGCTTGTTTCAAGTATAGATATGCTGAACAACTGTATATATGGGGTTTAGGAAAATGCATATTTAATAACAGAAATCTAGGTCTCGTAACTCTATGGCAAAAAGGAATTGCATGGCACAGATGTGCTGTGGCAAATGGTAATACTATAAAAACCATCATACATTAAACACTGCATGATGCAGAATTTTTGTAGCTAGAACCTGCTCCATTTATGGGTGGCTTTTAGTATAGAAAATGGCTACAGTAAATAGGAGGAAGGTCCTGATGCCACTTGCATTTACACATAGTAACAAACAGTTGCTGCTGTTTCTAATGCATCTCCTTCCAAAAATAGATTAGGTAATTATTTATTATACTTTTATCCCCAAATTTTCACTGTGGCAGAACCCTCTGGCACTCTGTAATCAGTTGAACATACCTTGGCAACATAAAAAAGCAAGTTTTTCACCACTGAGCTTTCCATATTTTTCATTCTAATATACACACGGAGTAGTTTTGCTTGCAGTCTGCCAACACTGTCGTGTGGCTGAGCCACACAGGAATGCATGGCAGAGATTGCTCATACGAAAGTATGAGAAGGAAAATGATTAAAGCCAAATGAATTGCAGCCGCACACTGCCCATTAAACCAGCATAACTCCATAATGCCAACTTTTATATTTCACCTGCAGCTCTGGCAGACTTTGGAATGATAGTATGAAAACAACATTTTTTCTTTTGTGTTAGGACATTTTTGTGCTGTCTTGTCTAATTTCGCCTCCCAGGTGAGAGTGCTTCAAAAGTTGGTAATGTGATCCCTGTGTGTGAGTTGAATTTCAATTTGTGAGGTGTATGAGCTATTTTGGAATGATAGTAATGTCTTGTAAAAAGGTATTTTGCCTACTACTAGTCCTGATAATGGCAGAGAAGACAGTGTTTATTCTATGGTATTTATTAGCATATGCTTTAGCAAGATTAACAGGTAAAAATGGAGTGGACCTGAGGGAAAGAGAATGAAGGAAATCTCTGGATACTGCAAAACCAAACAAAACTGCAGATGTTACTCCAAGGTTATTGCTATCCTTGGGTCCCTTTTTAAACTGGGTCCCTTCTATAACTGCCCTTGATTTCATCTGTCTGACATTTCTTTGACAATATGGCTGGAGAAATGGGAGAGACCTTTTAAATGCCATTACCTGTAGAAGGATTTCCTCAATTAAACTCATTCTAACTTATCATCTTGTATTTTTATTTGATAATTTTCCCCAGCCCACAAAAACCTAGCCTAAACCTTGGAATTATCCAGGAAAACTTGTGTGGCTTAGGATAATATAATGTTGTCCCTCCTTACTGCTATGCTGAGTCTGCATGAGGGCCTCATTTCTTGGAAATTACGAAGTTCAGCCCTTGGGTTCCCTGAGCTGCTGAGCTTTGGAAGTGAAATCTTAAAGCCCAGGATGAAGCCAAAGGTCAACTCTGAATGTGAGAATACTTCCAATCCACAGCACTACCCATGTAACAACCACATGTTCTTCATGCTGGTGTTCCTTTTCACTGTCCTTCCCAAAGCTGTTGTGTTGGCCTCGTGCACCAGGAGAGAGCAGGCAGACAGCTGCTCAGAGGTGCCTGCTCTTAACTTTCTTCACAAGAGCAGGTTGAGTGAATGTTTATAAAGAGCCATGGGATTCTTGGCTCTGGAAATGATACTTTAAGCAGAAGAGGTTTTTATGATGTTGCTATTTTTTCTAATTTATCGCAGTTCCCTGGTTTGGGTGTGCTGGGTGACAGGAATTAGCACCTTTTCATTTACTAATGAAGCCACTGGATCTCATCAGATAGCATGAAAGAAGGCTGTCAGCACATTGCCAAATAATACTTTTCTTCAGTACTAATTTATCCCAACAGTCACAGGGAAAAATTCCACCTATCTGAGAACCGGAAGAGTCTGCTCCAGTGCAGATGGCACTGTCTGTGATGGAACTTCACTTCCTCTCATACATTAGCTGGCTGTAATATAGCCAGAGCCCTCTCCCTCCCTCCCATTCTCCATCCCTCAGACTGGGGCTGTATCCACCACACACAGTACCTGGAAGATGACCATAAAGCCTGTAGCTCAAGGCAGGGACATTGACCTCATGAGATCTCTTCCAATCCCATCCTGTAGATGGAAGCCATACATTAAAACCAGGGTAAATATTTTGTGAATGATAACAACCCTTTCCTCATCCTGTGCCAATGATGGTCTCTGAACTAGCAATTTTACACTGACATATGTATAAAATCTTTCTACTTGGTGCTACTGAGTGAAGCATTGTTCAGAACAAAAGATGACTGTGTTCTTTTACCATAAAGTTCATCACAGTACCATGGTTTAATAGGATGTTCTATTGTTTTTTCAGCTTTACCAGGAGGTAAAACTTAGAAGGGAGAGCAGTATGAACGTCCATGATAGTAATGTCTGTCAGAGCAAGATGCTGCAGCTGTCCATGTGTTCCCCTACTTTAGAAGACAGAGACATACTGGAGCTCAACTGTCAACATGATGTGGAAAACAACAGGATGGAAAAAGGGAGTTTGTTCAGTAAAACAGGACATGAATGTAAAGAAACCGGAGCCAAGAGCAGAACTAATACTCTGTTAATGGACAATCTAGCCTTTGAGAATGGTGAGGAACCTGAAGACAGCCTCAGCATCAAAGCTTCCAAGAAAACTGCCAAGAATTATATTGGTGATCTCAACATAGTACGTAAAGTATGAGAATGTTTTTGTTACAAGGGTGAGGAAGATACCAAAGGGCTTTGACCTGTGAGGTTAACCTAAAGAACTGATCTTCCTGATTTTAGCTTTCCAGCAAGACACTGTCTCTTCTTCCTTCTTGGTTTGCTGCATGCTCTTTACCTCCGTTCATAACATGGGGGCAATTTCTTTATCTTTCCTTATGCTAATTTGCTGTGAGTCTTAAATGCAAATCACCACAAGTTTCAAAATAATTCTAGAGATCCCATTTAAAAGGCTTATGTTAAAGAACTGTTTCTATATTTGTAAAGGCTCTCAAAGAACTTGCCAGAGTCAGTGAAGAATTATGCAGCTATCAAGAGGAAATTCGAAAGAAGTCCAACCACAGAAGGTAAAAACATATTTGGATTCTTTATATTAGAGGAAGAAAAAATGAGACTGTGCTCCTGTTCAGTTTGAAGGGGGGACTGTAAATTCATTAGGAATTGGGCATTTTCTATCCTCCCAGTGTTTCAGTGCTCAGCAGAAAACATTCAAACTCAATGTGCTGAAATATGATACAAGGGCACATTTTACTAGCAAAATGGAGTTTATCTGCAGAACCTATAAAATAAAATCAGTATTTTTATGAGAAGAAATTGCACTTGTTTCTAATGACTATAGAGAGGATTGGGAAAATGAAGAGATATTTCTGTCTGCCCTGGCCCCATTTCCATGCAGTTCTATACAACACTATATGGGTTTGTTAGACTGGGAAGTTTCTTACATCAAGATGAGATCTAGCCTTAAGTGTGAGGGATGTGTCTGGGACTGAATACAAAAAAAGGCAAAAGAAACAAGAACAACCATACATTTGTACTGATGAAAAGGTGGTAACCCAGACCCTGAAAAGTATGACAAATGAACATTACACCATCTGTTGGAAAGTCAGTGTTCATGATCTCCTTTAGCCAGCTAAATACCAGTCTTCCCCTGGGGTTGTGCAGAAATTCTCAGAAGATGAAACTGAACCTGTGCTGTGACAAGGTGAACATCAGGGAAGAGACTGAAAAAGGCTATGTCTCAGGCTGAGGTGCCACAGAAATCTGCATCGTGGCAAGCTCTTCTCAGGTGCTCCCAAAGAAGAGAGGGACTTCTTGCACTCCCCCATGCAATTAGTTGGCTAGCTGTCTCTAATCTACTATTGTATCTGTGTTAATCTTTGTATCTTTAAAGCAAGTAGATTCATAGCTGATGCATACTTCCTAAATTTTGTCTGAGAATGGTGATGTTTGAACAGACCTCAAAAGACACATTCCTACTGTCATGTGTAGTGTTAGGAAACCTACTCAAGGGATGCACTATGTCTTAAAGCTTTCTTCATTCAGTTTACAGCCAGGTAGACTCTCACTGGAGTCATTAGAACTTATAAGATCCCACTGTCCTTACTGTATAATAGGTACCAAAACCAGCAATCATCTACAAAAACTGGAACAAAAATTTTAGTGGCAAGGGAGGGAAACACAAGATTCCCTTTGCTGAACTTTCTTAAAAATCTTCATGTATGTTTCAAATACTCTGGGTGTATCAGCTCTAGGAAAACTGCTGCCAAATATTTTTAAGCAGCCAGGGTTAAAATACCTGCTCCTGGGGATACTGAATCCATGCTGAGGTCCCTTGAGGGGAAACCCTTATAGCTCATCCTTAAAACACCTCTCCTTTCATTTCCAGAATGAAGTCACTTCCTTTCCTGGGGGAATTTGAGGAAACCAAAACCACAGTTATTCTGCCTGAGATGAACCATGTGCCCATCAGTGAATCACAGACTTCAATTGCTTTTGAAACAGAGGAACATAACAACAGGAAGAATCTGATGAGCTCCACCAAGGCTTTGGTGTCTCATGGCAGTCTTACTGGTAACAGAGGAACAGACTTCAAACCTTGGCAAAATAAAGAAGCTCCACCAGTTCCTCCACGGAGCACTTCTCGGCACCTAACTAACTCACTTTCTGCAGCTGTACAGCTTTCTGAAGCACCAATAAGAGATCCAGGCATCAGAAGCAATTGCAAGGCTCAGGACTGTAGAAGTGGAAAGAATCTGATAAATCCTTCACCTATAAACCAGAACGAATTTGCAGCTGCTTGTGCAAACGGAGGGCGTCCTGTGAAAGCTCCTATGATGGTAACTGCTGCAATACCTGTAACCACAAATGAGTACAATGTACCAAGTTTCTGCCACAACACGTGGGCATATGATTTGGGCAAACTTGGAAAAGACAGTAAAAGTGAATCTTTCCCACTTTCAGCCCAGAAGAGTTGTTCAGATGGAAATATGGCCCAAAGCAACAAGATGTACCAGAGACAAAACCCCAAGTCTCACAGCAGCCCTAAATACAGTAATGACTTTTATGCCCTTTCTGCCCTGCACAACAATCTTTTGGAAGACTCTAGGTATACCTTTGGAAAGACCCAAAGAAATGAAACTTTGGCAGCAAAAATTGATGAGTTTAACCGGACTGTATTTCACACAGACAAACATAACAATCCTTTGCAAGAAAACCAGGTGCCTCAAACAGCATCAGAAGATCACAACCCCTGCAGCCCAGTGTGTGACTCTGGTATTAGCAGTTCAGAAACTGTAAATATGTCTTGTGTTTCCAATGCCAAATTCTCTGCAGTGAAGGAGCAAGAAACTAACAACATCAGCAAAGCTGTCAGAACAACAGGACAACAAAAGGAAATAAATGGACTTCCAAATACAAGTGGTTATAGGCACATGCTTCATGAACATGACTGGAGACCAAGCAATTTATCTGGTCGCCCACGTTCAGCTGACTCCAGGTCAAACTATGGTGTTGTTGAAAAGCTTTTGAAAAACTATGAAAAATCAACAGTGACTTCTCCATGTAATGCAAAATGCAGCAAAGATAAGTGTACGAATTCTGAATTCACTGATGGGAGTTGTGAGACACTGAGTCAGTATTTAGAAATGCTTCAGATTGAGCAAGGAAAGCAAGAACTTCCAAGGAGTTCAGCCAGGCATACTGGGCAGCAACTCAAGCAAGGAAAAGAGAGACAGAAGTTACCAGAGGTAAGGTTCATAAGAGTGGCAAGTACAAAATCTTACAGCTTCACACCAAACTTCAGATTCTAAAATTAAGAAGGCTAACATGATAATGTAAATAATTATGTAGAAATAGACACTTTATGTCAGGATCTGAATGAAGCAAGTGTATTTCCTCTGAAGAGAACAGAGTTATGGGAGGGCAGAAGCATGCAAATAAGAATGATTATTGAAGATGTGTGCAGTTATTCACACATCTGCACATGTGTACAGTTATGCACTGTAGCTGCAGTGCAGTTATTCAAGGATTGAACTAGTGAGAACTGTAATCAGGTTTTAACTTCCTCCCTCCTTTCTTTCACTGAGAGGTTATTTCATAAGCCTTCCCAAAAGGCATAATCATACTTGGCCATGTCAAAATCCTAGAGGGCTTAAGTAGCATCCTTCAGCATCCAAGGTGTTTCTTTTTTCAGGATTTCCTTGGAACTGCCTATGAAAAGGGGTATTGTCCCATGAAGTTTCCACTAATAAAGTGACCTCCCCTTACTCATGTCTCAGTTTCAGGCTTATCCTATTCAAGCATAGGCTCAGAGAAACAGAAGAGGCTAATTAATTTACGTTTGACTATTGCATGACTAATTAATTTATATTTGGCTGAATTTTATTTGCAGAAGCTTAGAAATTTTGCCTTTGCCAACATTCTTTCTTAATGAAAGGAGAAACAGATGGTTTTGAAAATACACTATAAATTGCAGGTTCTGTAAAAGGCCACAAAGAAAGAAAAATAATTTTTCCTGAAGAGCTCCTCGGCCAATGAACACAAAGAGATATGCCTCTTAGTGTCTCAGAAAAGAGAAGGCAAATGTGTTCGGAGCTGAGAAATTTAAATGGGTTCAGACTGCCAGCTGATGTGCTTTAAACTGTCACAAATTCACAGACTTTGGTGGAGCTATGTGGATTTAAACAGCTGAGAATCCGACCTTCCATATTTTCTTCTGCATACCTTTCTGACAGCCTTGCAGTGATGCAGTATCTTGCTTAGCAGACACATCTTTGCTACAGCATAGAAAACAAACCCAACATGAAGCTTCTGGTCTTTTCATCCAATGAACTTTTGATAGAACAAATTTTTATCGGTGAATATGTAGGAAATAAGTAATTACTGTATTTTCATTGTTTCCAATTTACATCACTGTGTCTATGATCAAAATCTGTTGGTTTTCTTGTGTATACAAGGCTCTGCATGTAGACATGACACTGCCTTAATACTTAACTATTCTGAATTAGTTACCAAGTGTAAATAGCTTAACATTGCACTAGTGGAAACAGAGTCCTTAGCAAGATGTGAGTCCTGAAATAGGATCTACCAAAAAATACCTGAAAAGTATGTAGATCGTACTCCAGTAATATACAACTGTCTTCCTAGTTCTACGTTTAGAACAGTATACATTGTTTATGGACGAAAAATCTTCCAGAAATTAAAAGAAATAAGAAGTGACTGACAGTTTTGTCTTGCATTAACATTTTATATCTTACCTTGTGTCTGACACTTGTCTCCATATGTTTTAAACTGCAACTGATGTGAGAATCCCTATACATAGAAATAGCTGTTCTTTTGCATTCTGTGCATTACTGTGTTCCTTTTAATAGCATCAGACCACCTGTTCTGAGGTCACCCCAAGTGTCTTCCTGCATTCCTGCTGCATTCCACAAAATCCATAACTTGTTAAAGCAGGGAATTGCTTTTGTGTTCTAGATATCTGTGCCAGCTAAATGTTCAAGTGGGAAGGGATTCTCCCGGCCTGCTCGGCCAGCAAATCGACGCTTACCTTCCAGATGGGCATCCAGATCACCTTCAGCACCTCCTGCTGTGAGAAGAACAGCATACAACTGCTCTGTCTCCTTTCGGTCAGAGACCTCAGTAGTCTGAACCCAGAGCTGGGTTGGATGGTGTTGTGAAAGCTCTACGCCTCATTAGAACTGTGTTTGGTATGTGTTATAGCAGCCAGTTCTACACCGTTGTATCTTGTCCAGGAGTGACCCCCAATCACGTGCTGGACAAAACCTTTTGAATCTTAGGTCATCATCACCATGGTCTTCAGTGTTTTTATTGAGACGAAATAACTATACCCCTAGTTTTTCCTTGTTTTGTTTTGTTTTGGTGTTTTGGTAATGTCTCACAAGGAATTTCTTTTGAATGGCATCTGCCTTAATTTGCCAATCAGTTTTGAGTTGAAACAATGTATAGTGCTGTATATTCTGACTCTTCTGCAAACAGCAGAACGTAAAGCTGTATGCATGATCATGTGTTTGTGGGTGCATGTGTTGGACTAGGAAGTATACAGGTCTGTATTTAGAAGAGACAAACTGTGCTAAGTGTTGACATTGAACTCACTACCTATATGCCTACATATATATATATACTTTGTGTTTATTTTTAAAAGTTTGAAATACGCAGTCCTGATGACATTTATATTTTGTAAATCTTTTACATAGGTTCACAGGTGTAGTATTTAATGTACAAAAACTAAATATGCGTTTTTGTGGCCGATTGCAGAGGTAATGCCTTGCACAATATGTATCTGAAGCAGACTAGCTTGGCTGATTCATCAGTCAATGCTTCATGGCATCCTCCTTCAGTTTCCTAATCCATATGATGCTAGGTCAAAATACCCCAACATATTTTTTCTGGATTAAAATATTATATGATTTGTAATATATTAGCCTTTTTCAACACCAGATACATTCCTCAAACGTTCCAATCCATTGAAAAAGCTTAAATGTGCCATTATATATATATATAGCATACTGTAAACACTTTGGTAGTTTCAACTCGTGTAACATACGATTTATGGAGGGAAGAAAAAGGTTGTATATGCTCAATTCTGTAAACTTATTTTACCTTCTAGCATTATACTTTGAGGTTTGGCAAAGTCAGATAACAATGGCCTTGTTTACTTTCACTCAAGGCAGGAGAACAAGGACTTTTGTTGTTCCCAGTGCTGCAGCCACGCTCCTTTTTTACTCTTCTCCTAGACGAGAGTGCCTGAGCCACTTGCTAATTTACTGCTCCTGGACTGACTCCTGGCAGTCAGTTCTGATGTTTACTTGCACTCTGGCAACAAGCTGCATCTAGTACGGAAATATTGTGTTGAGGTATGATCACAATGGTGCCTGAAATCCTAGACACATGGCATTGGAAGTATGTTTTTGACATCACTTGACTCGGTATTATGGGCTGTCTGAATGACATGCATGGAGCCTGGCTTATTCCTTCCCACAGTGTGAAAGAAAAATGGATGTTACCCAGACTCTTGCTGAACTTTCAGAAGGACAGCGTCATTCATCCTGGAATTTTTGCACCCTTCTCTAGGCTGTTGCTTGATGCATAGTGTGATAATGATGACAAATTTTACCTTGAAACAGCATGTCTAGGTTAAAAGGAGTAAAGAGGCCCTTCTTCAACATCAGCCTGCTCTTGTCTTGCAACTTTCCTTCTTCTGGAGAAACATAGCGTGTTCAAAGGAATTTCAGAAATCATCCCAGGATCCATTAATGTGTACATCTTCTTATGTGAATGTAAAAAGGATTTCAGAGAGTGTAAGCTTTTGTCCTCATTAATTGTGTGTTTGTCAATATAGGGAAAATTTGTTGTGCTTAATTTGATAGTGATTTGTTCTACTCCGGTCCTGTTGAGAATCTACTTCTTCCTCCCTTTTAAGGCCTTCTTTGCTCTTCTTTCCTCTGCACAACTTTGGTTTTGGAGAAAGAAAACCGGAGGCTATGTGTTCTGAGCAATATAGCCCTTATGGTAATACTGATAACTGTTCAGGAATGTCAGTATTGGAGCCAACAGGCATTAGAGCCATAAATCCCATCTTACTGTGGCTGCCTGCATGGCCAAAACATGCTCAGAGTAATTTGCCCAATATAGACTTCTGGTCCTTTCTAGGTGTGTGTGTGGTGGAAAAATCCCACAAGAATATGTGAAGGCCTCAACCAGATGAACAATTCTTCAAAATTTCCTCAGACATTATTGCAAAATTATTACAGGAAAAGATACAAAACCAGAAATTCTTGAAGAAAATACATACAATTTGGATAGAGACAAAAATCTGTGTGCTTGAGTGAAAAATCAGACTACTATAAATTTGACACTTTGCCCTAATTCACAGATTGCACTCTATTAACTTTTTTAGAACTATAAAAATCAGAGATACTTCATACTGAATTTGGAACATGACTTAAGTTTCTAGCTAGCTGTGAAAATTAGCAAACCAAGATGCCTTGCAAATTGGCCTTTTAAATGTCTAAGTAGTTGATCAGCTTTAAATGCCTAAGGCTGAGGAAAGGATAATATGCGAGAATTTAAAAAAGAAAAAATCCTAATTTCAGTCAATGTTTCAATTCCTTTGAATTACCTTCATGGTAAATTTAAGCATTTTTGTTCTGAAAGAAGGTGGTGCACTTTTGTTTGAGGTATGTAACTATGAAAGCTTTTCCCTTGATTAGTCTTTGAAGGTCTTTCTTTAGTTCCCTTCAGTTTCCTTGATCGCCTTTGACGTATATCACATTGTTGAATAAGAGAGAAAGGATCAAATACCTACAACATTCCCTTATGTATGTAAGTTTAACTAACAGAAAGTTTTTGAAATAAACTAATAGGTCAAGGACAAGTCCATTTTGTCAAGATTTTCTGTGTTCGTCTAATTACAGACAGTGGTTTTCATGCCCAGAAGTCTCAAAACTGATGATTTTCATCTGTAGGTGGCTAGTTGCACATACCAATTTTAGAAAACTGCCCAATTACACTGTTTAAATTTTCTCTTCATCTTCACCCATAACAGGGCCAGTGCACTGTGGTGAATTTTCTAGTTCCCAGAATGGTGGGTACTGAACTGTAGTAATGGCTTTATTGCACTTATTTGCTATGGGAGGTAGATCTCTGTTGGACTTTCAGGTTCCTTCGAGTTATCTCTGACAAAGAAATATAGGTACCTTGGAAGGTCTGAAGCAAGAGACTATTTACACACAAACACATGTGCAAGTGCCACAAATGATCTAACTTGACCTTTCTATTAATCCTACAGTCACCTGTGGAAGAGGTGAGTTTTGTAAGCCTGTTTTTACAATGGGGTTTTAATGCTTTTATTTTATATGCTGTTTAAAGTCTTAATGCAGCTATAGGTTCTTACTTGTGCTTTGACCAAGTCTAAGACTCTCTTTACTGCATGTTTATGGGTTGTAGTACCAAAGTACTAAAATCAATGCGGAGAGTTTTCAAACGCTCTGCACATACAGAGTCAACTGCTCATTGAAATGGGGATGTCAGTGGGAAGCTGCTGACTGGTACTGAGTTGACAGAAAGCATCATTCTCCCTCACCCTGGGAGATGTAGCTGTAATCTTTCCTCAAGACCCTTTTAGGGAGGAGTGTGGCAGGGCAAAAACACATAGAAAAAGAGTCAGTTAGACATTACCTACATATGCAACATAGCAGGCAACCTGAAGGCTAGAAAAGTGGCCTGACTCAGAGCCTCTGCTAGAAGCACAAGAAGAAAATTTCCTTTAAAACCTCTAGATATCACTCCTCAAACTCAGAGAACATTTCTACTGATTTTTTGTCTTTCCAGTGCTAGTGATAGACTATTTATGTTATCTTTAAAATGTGGCTGAAAGGATGAGCTTTTTCTCCTTTCTCAATTTGTTTTCCAGCAACAACATGATTATCTTTCAATATCACATATACTGTAAGGGAGTTAGCTGTTATATATTATATTGGTAATCAGTGCAGTGTAGTTTTCCAGAGCATTCAGAACATTGTTTCTCCAGTTGTCTATTTTAAAAATTGTTTTTGTAAATAAGAATTTTATATCTGAATGTCTTCTACAGCGTTTTAGCAAGTATCTACAGCAACCCAGCAGGCAGGTCACTTCTCTTAGTGGTTTGTTATTTCTGGACCAAGCCTAAATTACCTAGCATGCAAAAACTTATGCAATTCTCACAGTGCTGCTATGCAAAGAATTTCTTTGGCTTTGAGATCTGTAATATACAGCTCTAGCCATTATACTCCTGATATTCTCTGCTGGACTATCAGTAATGGTGTCTTTGGCTGTGTACTTGCTCTTTAAACTGAAAGATAGGATGTGTTTGCTCTAAATGCACTAAACCAAACCCCCTTGTTGCCTCTGGCCTTTCCACCCCTCTTCAGTTTCCAGTGTATGTATATTTTTATGTGATCTGTTGCCACTGATCTGCATGTATATGCCATACCATAGGACTTCCTGTTTGTACCACAGTCAAAGTATTTTTTGGACAGCCTGTTCTAAGAAGTGCTGATATTACTATTGCCATTCAGAACTATATTAGATCTTGATCTGTTGTTTTGCATCACTGAAATTGCACTTTCTTCAACTGTTAGTGGCATCTATTATACAGGACTTGTGCTTGTGTTTTTCGACATGACAATTACTCTGCTTCTGAGGCTTGCTTCTACCCCTCTCCCTTGTACCTTTTCTGTTTTTCCAAGTACTTGTGTTAGCAGAGATGTGTTTCTGATATGTACAGTTCATCCAGTTGCTGTATGGGAGCTCATACCTAAGGGTGCCTTGCTATCTATGTTCATCTGAAAAGAACTGTATCAGAATTGCCATGAGGTGAGAGACTGAATCCTTGATATGGTCAAAGTGAAAGCGTGCAAATAAAAATCACAAAGGAAACAGAAGAAACAAAGTGGAGGGTGCAACAGTTGCAGTAAATGTGGCTAGTTCTTTGCTTCTCATGGAAGATCCCTCTGTGCTTCCCACTTCAAGCCACCTGGAACTTCCAGTAATGTGCTGTCTATTTTAATCTGCATCTTTGCATAAACTTTTTCTGCTCTGTGAGAAAGAGTTGCTGAAGGGCTGATGTGAATATTGTCAGGTTAACACCAGTCCTTACTCTTCCCATAATTGATGGTATAGTTGTTATTGAAGAATGCTTAAGTTTCATTTGTTAATCCTTTCTTTGGCAGCAGTCAGTTTTACCAGCAGGTCTGTGATGCTTCTCACACCATGATTATGGAAGGAAAATACAACCTATTGTGTCTTCCACTCACACTGGAATCTCATCAGTGCCCAAGGGTACACTCTGTCATGCTGCTACAAAGGGGAGATTTCTGAAAGATGTGAACAAACCTTGTGCTTCAGTACAACAAGAGCTAAGCTGTACCTCAAGTCCACTGGTCATGCCAGGCAGTGTCTTTTCTGGAGGGATGGATGTTTTTTTACCACACTGGGACCAAATTACAGTCTTGTGCTGTTTTTTTCAGAGGCATATCCTGTTCTAGGGACATCTGGGGAGCAAAGGAGAAGTAGAATCTGTTCTAGGATGGGATATTTCCTGAGCTTGAATCACATCCATTTAATGCAGTGTTAAATTCTTACTGTGTTTGAGGGAAAATAAAAGTGGGGCTGGAAAAACGTGAGTGAAATATTGCAGTTAGTGTTTAGGGTTGTAGTTTTCCTACTGCCTATCCAGGGGCTGATGTTCTATGCCTTTTCTCTAGTAACCTCAATCTACATTGTTTGTGTTTAAGGGTCCAGAGTTTTATTCCCTCTGGTGGTGCATGTTTTTATGTCTATGGCTAAGATTCACTGAAAATGACACTGTTGAGAGAAGTCCTTACATGCTACACTTTAAAATCAGATTATCAAATGTGTGAACCCAAAAGATACTGCTGCATGAGATAATGTTCCCTGTTACTGCAGAGTAGATGTGAATATGAATTGGAGGGAAGAGAGCAGGAACTGCACAGACATATTCAAGGCATATAATACAGGTAAAAAAGTTTCACAGGCTAATATTAATTGGTGAATTCAAATCCCTTGACTACTCACCCTAGTAAAGCCTAAGGTTCTTTACTATTCAGTCTCAGTGAGTGCATGGACTTCTGCTGACTTCTTAACATATGAGAGGGGTCTTAATCCTAAGGAGTCTGGTTTAGGTTGTCCCTCCAGCTGGAGGTATGCAACTGCCCATGACAGGTGTGCCTGCCACAGGTCTTCAGCCCATGCCCCTCAAATTTTCCTGAAGTAGTTTACTGCAGCTTGAAGAATTTTTGACATCACCAGATCATATTCACAGTAAAAAATGTCTTTTGTTAAAGAAAATTGCACTTCTAGGTGAACTCTGCAAATATGGCAAAAAAAAAAAAAAAAAAAAAAAAAAAAAAAAAAAAAAAATTAAATTGAATTCTACTCCTACATAGCAAGATACCTGTAAGAGGTCAGCTATTCTGGTACTGTATATGATGTAAAGCTGCTTAGGATGTTATTGATGGAGGTGCACCACAGATAAAAATATGTGTACTTGTGTTCCACTTGTTTCTTTGCAGAATCCCTCTAGTTTCCACAAAAATATTCTGATTGGTTTGGAAGTCTGGGATTTTGTTTTTCAAAATCACTTGAAGGCAGTTGCGCTACCCATTGTAAAAGTTTATGCAACGAGTTCTTCTGAAACCAAAATGTCTACTGGGGGAAGTAGCTGACTACCAAAGGTGGTAAGATGTTCACAAGCGAGCTTGTACACTGTCACATCTCCTTTCTCCTCTGTGTATGTGTGTGTATATATATATATAAATATATATATAAATATATATGATACATCTTAGCAACTTTCCCTCTAGGAAGTCCCGCAGTGCCCAATGCAGCTGTTTTTCTGTGACACCATTCACTGCATATGTATGAGTAACACAGTCAGATACATAGTACATACAGCTAAATCATGTCTAATATTTTATGTAA
This sequence comes from Florisuga fusca, assembly GCA_038090715.1. Lineage (NCBI taxonomy): Eukaryota > Metazoa > Chordata > Aves > Apodiformes > Trochilidae > Florisuga > Florisuga fusca. The sequence goes on from JAAWXA010000001.1 coordinate 46,092,217, forward strand.
ACAGATTCCTCCCAAAGAATGGTACCAAAATGCTTTACATTAAAAACAGCACGTGACTTAATGGGATATAGCAGTTTCTGAAATCCTATTTTCATATAAGTAAATGCAACCAAAACTTTTGATGAAAAGAATGGGTATGAGACTCTTGACATTTTAAGATTAAACAGAAAATCAGAGTGTTGGCCATGCAGAGAAGCTGACTTTCTGTATCACTTCTCTGTAGTTTTACTCCTTCCTTTCCTCTTCTTCCATTGAGAGATGAGGATTCTACTGCCCATGCAGAAGAGAAGTGGCCCTGGTAAAATAGCTGCCTGGAAGCTTTTCTTCAATTTTCAGGTCTTCTGCAGGCTTCCTGACCTGCAAAACACATGACATTTCCATGGACCAGCTTTGAGAAGCCAGATAAAGATGCCTTTTGTGGCCTTTCAGCAGCAAGCACTAAAGCAGCCAGTTTGGGGCTGAATAGTTTGGTTTTGGGGTTTTTTTTGCACTTGTAATGTGAGCAGGGCTTTCGTCTCTAACGTGCAGGAGTCTCTCTCTCTCTCAGCCACCTCTTGGATGGGTTCTTGCAATTTTAATTCATTTTACAGCAGAATTTCACAACAGTTTGGACAGAAAGTAAAAAATTCCACATTCTCTATTGGAAGTTAGCCAATCTTCAGCCAATATGATCTGCAGTCAGCCCACCAAGGTTTTAGGAACTGAACTGTCTCTTTAAGCTTGGGTCTGGGAAACAAATGAACTTGTTCCTGTTTTACTGAAAGGAAGGTGAATGATGGTAATTTGCACCACTCAGAAATGAAGATATAGTGTTCTGGTGATATAAGTAGCACTACGCCATCTGTAAGTAGTTATGTGTTAGATATTCTGTTTTTCCTAGAATGCCATTCAGTGCTAGTCTATATGTCCTTTGGTCTAGACTGCTGTTTTTCATAGGGGTTACACATTTAAATACATCTGAGAGAACCAGGCTGATGTCATGCTGGATACACCACCTCTCTGCTCTGCAACATTTGAGAAAATCAAAGCTCATTAATTCAGAGCACCTGCTTTCTTTTTGTGTCTAGATGCACACATAGACATATGTAAACATCAAATATATATGTATACACTGATCAGTTTATTTTCTGCTTCTTCTTTATCTTCTGCTTCCATACTGTTACTCCACTGTATGGAAGCAGCAACCGAAGGGCCTGTGTACAACAATGATCAGTCTTAGCTAAACTGGAACAAACCTGGACTTGTTACCCTGGACTTGGCATCCCAACCAAAATCTCAGTGAAAGGAAATGTTGAGACATTTTAGGGTAGGGAGTTGAACTCATTTATCATTCATTTCAACTGAAGGAGTCCTAATCCTTTCAAACATAGGTTTGCAGCTGTCTTTAACAGGGCCAGTTTGAGTATATATGTATTTTTTCTTTTTCCTACTTACATTTTCCTGTGATTTGGAGAAGGATCAGATGTAGAAAAAGGACTTGGAATAAGATTGAAGGTTTACAGAATCTAGGATGATTGTATTAAGTTCACTCGTCATCCCAGGGTCATATGTAAACTGTGTCTGACTAATTTATCAAAATTTGGGGAGGAAATGAGTCTTCAAATTCCATCTTTAGCTTAGTCTAATTCCTGCTTGAACCTTCCTAAATTCCAAAAGCAAATCTCAAATTAATCTGACAGTCTTGGTACCTCCCACCAAGTTTCAATTTTGAATGTCTGCAGAGAGAAATTTCACATTTTACACTACAGCTAAAGTATCATCAGTGTTCTGAGACTATAGTGAATGTCAAGGCACTTCATGCAGCTCAACATTTCCTGCTAATATTTCACAAGGCTGTAAGACACACTCTGTAAAAACCATGAGCCTAAACACCCACAGGAAAAAAAGAACAAAACTAATAAAAATACCAAAAAAACCCACAGAAAAAAAAGTCCAAGCTCCAGCCACACTTGGGACGTATTTACTATACCAAAGAAGTAGACACTGCACTTTGCTGCCCAGGCTTCAGCATTAATGACTTATTCCCACAGATGGATGTGGAAGAAGAGTCTCTTCCTCTTGTACAGAGGAGCATTAGAGACACTTCTCTTTGTAGATAACTGGATTCCCAGGTTTGCACCTACTCTTCTGAAAGAGCAACAACTGGCAGAGCTGAATCAAAATCATCTCTTTTGCAATGAGTGGATACTGATGTCATTAGTCAACTTCCTTCCAGAACTCCTTGCAATGACTACTGACCAAGAAAAGCAAAGTGATAGAAGGGTCTTCTTGCCACCCATAGAAAGTTTAGCATTGCTGAAGAGTGAATCTTGCTATGTTTCTTTTAATAAACATGGTAAAAAAACCAGTAGCCTTGTGAGAGTCTGATCTCACTGATTGGAATTTGTCTCAAAGAGGACAATTTTGAAGTGAATAGCCCTGGCTAGGGTGGAGGAAGATGCTAATGTACCTGGCCTGGCCAGAGCTGAGCAGGGGGTGACACCTGGGAAGAGATAAGAACCAAGAACTAATGGCTGGGTGGAGACTACTCCCCTTTTCTGAGAGCCTGCAATGCTGGGAGGTCCCTCCAGGCATGATTGCCCTGGCCAGGGTGGAAGAAGCCACCTTGATTGTACTGATGCTGATGCACCTGGATAAGGGGGCTGGAACGGAGCGGGGAGTGGTGCCTGGAAAGAGATAAGAGCTGTGTGCTGGAAGCCCCCCCTCCAGGCAGCCTGTCTGCAATGCTCTGATGCCAATGCCCCTGGCTTCTGTGGCAGCTGACTGACAGCTGTCCCTTGGGAACAAAAGGGACTCAGGGGTATGTATGGCTGTCCATGATGTGGCTCTTTGGTCACCTCTGCACCCACCGCCATTTGCATCCGGCCCTGTCCAGGATCAGAGACATCTTGAAGAAACTCCCCCCTGGTGGTGACTCCCTCTCTCTCTCTCTCTCTCTTTCATTCTTTCTTCCCACTTTCTTACCCCTTTTCCTCTCTTTCTTTCTCTCTCTCTCTTTTATACCTCCTTCTTTTCCTCTCTCCCTCTTTCGCCTGGCTCTATCATTTTGCCTCTGCCAGTTGTCAAATGAAAGTCTGCTTGCACCCAACCCTTCTACAGTTGGAATTTGTTTTGCGGATCCAAAGCAAAATAAATTTTAATGGTACCTCAGACCATAACAAGCCTCAATTCTCTTTCTGAAACGCTGTGTATACACACCTAGTCACTGTTGACTAAAACTTTTTCATGACAGTTATATTATTCACTGTTGACTAATTGAGTATTACAGAAAAGCCAGCTGCAGCAGGTCAGGAATAAGAAAAGGCCATTGAATTTCTTATTTCTTTGGCAGAGGAGTCACAGACAATTTGTTTTTCACTACAAATGCAGCTTTTAGCTTTTAATTGGATCACAAGGAGAGGGCATTTTTCCCTGTCTATCATTTCAGATCGGTCTTGATCTGCAAAATTTTTTAATGCTATCACACAAGAAGAACTTCTGATCACTAGATTTCATTTGGGGGTAAAATAAATGACTGTGATCCAGCTAAATTTGAGGATTGGGAAGAGCATTCTTCTCCCCTCAGGCAGCTTACAGTGTGAGAGCATGTTAAGATATGAAATGTTAAATCTTAAAGCACTGTGCTGGGACACGCTTATCTTCTAGCTGTGTTTTTTGCAGCCCTGTGGAACAAGCATCAACATTCCTATTTTTGAAGTGAAGGAAAATGAAGCATATAAAGAAATAGCAGGAGCTCTTGGCTGTCTGTAGGGAAGTGGGAGAATGGAAGTGAAGCAGCAGATCAGAGCAGAAACAGCTGTAGCAATGTAAGATGTGCCATGCTTTTTTTTATTGTCCTTTCAAGACACAGAGAGTGAAACCTCCACGACTTTACAAGCCAAATGCTCAGATTGTGGTCAGCTCACCTAACGCTGGTGAAGGGAAAATGTAGCTGATTTTTCATTGAAATGGGTTCAGGGACTTGTATAATTTATTCCACATCTTCCTAGGCAGGTGAGTGCCTCCCACAGAGGCAGGGGAGGCAACTGGTGAGATGGGCACCTGCTACTGAGCCAGCATGTTTGTGCTTGCTGTGAGGGCTCACTGCATCCTAAGGAGACTTTCCCTTCCCAGAGAGGTGCTTCAGTCCAAAGATGGTTACTGTGCCATTAACATGCCCTTGTTGTGGCAGAGAAGACCTTCTATCACTGGTAGAATTGATCAGATGTGACAGTACATTAGCCTGGCCTGAAACAGTGTTCAAGGTGTTCTGGTACACTCCCTGTGATAGATAGATCTGGCCACATGTTATTTGTTATAGCCAAAGGCAGAACAGACAAGTGAGGTTAGAAATCAGTCCCTGGTGATCTGTGCTGGGTGACCCAAGGGTAAGTGGCAGGTCTCTGGCTAGAGTGCTGAAAAGGCAAGATGTCAGACCTGTTCTCTGAGCTTTTTGTCCTGCTGCCCCATGTGGAGTGTCAGACTCTTAGACCTCTCTCTCCCCCTCTCCAACATGAAATACCAACCATTTAAGTAGTTTAGAGCTACATTTTACCAACACTAGGTCTCACTGAATACTGAGGAGGTACCATTTTAATCTGTTTAGACTCAGTTCACTGTAAGTAACTCACTGGTTGGGTACCATCTATAATTACTTTCATAGGTTAGCAAGGAAAGAATCCTTCAGAGATTTGGTCAGTGTCTTAAGTAATTTAACAACCGTGTCAGTCATGTTCTAGCCAGTGAAATGTGTAACAATTGGGTAAATAATACTGTAAATCTGTATTAATGATCTTAAGAGTCTTTTTTCAAAATGGATATATTTCTGCAGAGGCTCATCCTTGTATGTACATTTCTGATCTAACAACTGCATGCTTACTATGAGTTTTCGGTTCTTTATTAATCTGCAGGGGCTTAATCCAAAGAACAGAAATGGCAGAAAGATGGATAGGGGGCTGAGACTTTGGTGATCTGTGGTCACATTTTCTGATCTACCAGGACATGCCTTAGCTGGTCTTGCTCAAACCACTGGGTGATATTCTCAGATAGGCACCTACTGCTTGTTTATTTCTCCAGGAGCAAGTGAAGCACTTACAAGGTTCTGCAGGCTTTGGCTTTCATTCCCCTTGTGCAAAATAATGGTTAGAATAATACTTTCTTTGGCTGACTGTCTGTTTAGATTATGTTAGGAAATCTGCAGACATAGCAGAGAGACAACAGGAACTCCCTTCCAGCGTGAAAGAGTAGTAACAAATCCAAAATCTACTGAAATCATTAGAAGTCTTTGCTGTCTTGGATCCTGCCCTGTGTGTTTAAGATCAGTGTAACATTTTCTGTCACTGAATTTGTGATAATACTTAGAAAAGGAGCAAAAAAAGGAGGGCCTGAGCAGATGCAAAGAGAATTCTGTTCCGTGATTAACAAATAACTCTGAATTGCAACCTGGCAAAATTTGCTGTGTGTTAGTCCCAGTTCTGGGAAAATGCTGTGACTGTCCCAAAGGGCAGCTGACAGTCTTGCAAACTGTCATCAAAAGAACTTATTATAATCGAGGTAATGGGTAAACTTATTGAAATATTGCTGAATTTACTACACAAGGAATATTGAATTCAAAACCAAGCTGGTCTATGACTGTCAGTTTGAGTTAACAGATGCAGCAGGTTCCAAATCTGCAATACTTTATTCTCCTGCCCTTGGTTAAGGTCTTGGATCCATACAGCTCTCACATTTAATTGTACTCTTCTCAGTTAAAAACACATCTTTAATCAAGTGCTGGGCAGCCACGGCTAGCACAATCAGATGTTCTAATGAAAGAAAGAAGTTGTAGACGTTGCCAGCAGAGCTCACAAAGCATGCTGGAAAGGCAAGCAAGCTGGTGGCTGGAAAAGTTTCTGTCTCTTCTCTTCTCTTTAATCACCCCTCCCTTCTCCTGCTGACATTTGCTAGCTCAGTAGAAGCTGCCAAATCGCAGATGGTTGTGGGGCCCGGATGAATCAGACTAAAACAAGGAAGCTAGTATTTGTAGGAGAGGTTGGAACAGCAACAAATAAGACTGACCTGATTATTCAAGCATGGCTGGACATAATGCCAAACTGCGTCTTCTGATGTTCACCGTTTGATTTATATACTACTGTATACTGCAGAATGCAGTCAGATGGTGCTGCATCCCCTTTTTTCTCCTCTTCTGTGAATTTAGTAACTTTTTGGTGCTCTGAACCTGCTGACTTCCCAATTTTGTTACACCAAATGCCTCAAGCACACTTTACAGAAGCAGCAGTACCAAAATAGATAATATATACTTATATAGTCATACATATAGATATTTTTTTTAACCAAGATTTTTAATTGCTAGGCAACCAGTATTCCATTTTGATAAAGATGTCATGTTGCATGCTGGGACTTGTAGTTTCAGCACTGTATTGGTGTATGGAAGTAAAAGATCAACACATTTTTGACAACAGTTGGTTCCTCGATTCACCCTGAGGTCACTTTTGCTAACTTATTCTGATGCTTTATTACTGAAGGTCCATGCTAGAGAAAAAGTATGGGCATAGGTTCAGCTGATGAAGTTTAAAGAACACAAGAGGGAGGGTAAGTTGCAGACATGACTCATCAAGCATTTCTTCTGTCCTCCTGGCCCTCTGGAATTAGGGTAACCTCCTCTGAGAGTAGTACTGCTACTGCAGTACAAGCCCTGCTAGACCTTGGTAGCAGTCAGCAGTCTCGTGTCCTTGGAGAGAAAGAGAGAAGAAAACCCAGCAACCAAATAACAGAAGCCTCCATAAGTAGGAGCATGACTTGATTTGTTCTAAAGATAATGTCTCCCCTATTTTTGGCCATGGGAATATGTATCTGTGTACAGTGTTGAACTGGTGCTTTCGTATTTTTTGATGCAGTGCAATGTCATTTTTCCCATTTTGTAGCTGGAAAACACAGGCACAGAGAGACCCATGTTTTAAAGGCATTGAACTGTGTAATTCCAGAGGCTTGTCATGGGAGTCAGTTTCCAAACCAAGTTTCAGCATCTGGCCGGCTATTGTCTTTCCTCCCTCCCTGACCAAGCTACGATTATAGGGTAGAGAAGGAAATTGAACCCACACCTTTCACATCCACCCTCACAGCTACATCCCCACTAACAAAGACTGGGATTTGACCCTGCTTACTTGTACTGTTACAACTCTGGAAACTGCTTTAAGCTGTAAGCATACATAACTTGCATTAAATTGCCTTAAGAGGTGCCTGCTTTAGTGGCAATGCAGATTAACTGTGCATATGGTATGTTTGTTTAATCTGCTTTTCTTTCATTCCTTCCACTGTTCTTATGAGAATGAATGCACCTTTCTGATTCACTTTCTCTACTTGGGTCATTTTTATGTGCTTTTTGTCATGGTTCTTTTTATTCAAACTTCTTTATTCAGTCTAAGAAAACAGTCCCAGCTTTTCAAGCACCATTTAAAATGAATTTTGCCTTGCCTCTCACTATGCTTTGGAGTTGCCTCCAATACCAATCTGTCCTCCCAAAACAGGCAGCAGCCTGTTGTTTTGGATAAGAAACTCCCTCCAGATTATCAAATGACACCAAGTTTATTTCATACGGCTCTCCATTCCCTTCTTTTTGCATTCTGATATACAGCATCTCTTTTCACAATTGCTGCTATTTGTGCAGAGGTTTTTTGATGGCTCTCTATGCTGACACAAAGTTAATTCCTAACATGGATTAGAGATGCCCTGGGGCACATTTATATGACTGTGGAGTTGGGGCACGAGCTGACCAGAGAGATGCTAAGCTACCAAAAGTCACTTTGTGGTTGTCTCTGAGTCACTTCAACACAGCTTAGACATGGAATTAGCACCTGAGACCCAGTAAGGGAGCTCTATGGGTTCGTGTAGTACCTCTGAAAAATGATTTTCAAGAAGCTCCAGATGTTTACTTTCAGGCAGTGAAATTACAATATCTATTTGTTACTCATGTGGTTAGAAAACATGCATACAAAATAATAATCTTTCCTTTTAGAAACCTGTCATTTTGTTTTGTATAGCAGTGGGCAGCAAAGGCTAATGAAATACCAAAAACCATCACACAGACTAAATAACATGTCTCTGTAGCCAAATTTAACTTGCATTGAAGTCTACAGGAGTTTTGCCAATGGCTAGTAGTTCCTCAGAGTCAGGCAAACAGTGAAACTATATAGGGACAAATCTAGCTGAAAGCTGCACTTGAATTGTATAGGTAAAAGTTAGTCCTGCTCATAAGAAATTCACTGGCTGTGCTTTCACTGCTGCTCAGGAGCAGCTCCTGGACTAACCATGGGGCTGAGTTCGTGCTGCTGACACCACTTTCCTGTAGGACCTACTCAGGACGTGGCTCCAGGGAGGGCCAGATGATGCTCCCGGTGTGACCCCTTCACTACAGCTGCTTCCCTGGCACACATCCCTGCTGTGCAAAGCATTCCAAGGCCCTGTTGCCTCTGGCAGTGGTAGACCACAAGTGGAGAAGAGTCCATCGTAGATTATGCTTAGGAATAATCTCCTTAGCTCTTCTAAGAAAGAGCCATCTGACACAGGGCAAGTGATGGTTGAATAGAACTCAAGTTCTAAGCAAAAGCAGGTAATACAAGTTCAGCCTGCACAGGCAAAAAGTAGGTTAGCCCTTGCTCTGAAACACTCTGGTATGAAATTTGTTGTTGTACAGTCTCCTTAAAGTTGCTAGTTTTCGTGTTTGAAAAAAATACAACCCTCTCTCCCTTTAAAGAAGATGAAAATTATAGCATGAAAATGCAGTACACAGATTCCTGTTGCTTAGATCTTGATCCCGTTCAGTACTTCTGATCTCTGACCTCATTATAGAAGTGTTTAAGTGGATAACTTTTTTTCAATAATTTAATTGTTCTCTTAGATTACCAGAGAGTACTTCGTGTTCTGCCAAGCTAGAGTTCAGGAAAAGATGCCCTTTAAAATAGGTTAAACAAACTACAGTAGGAGGGTAATCATACTAGCTAGGTAATTGCTTAAAAACACCAGAATGCTGAGACATGCATTTTTATGTGAAAACACAAATCTAGGTGAGTACTTTCTGGAGGCAGTAGTGGAGATTTGGACTGCATTCTGTCAGACAAAAAAAACCACACTGACTAGACCTTGTGAGCATTAAGGCTATACAACATTAAATGTATGAGCTGGAGAGACAAAAATATTGTTTACTTTGTGCTGAAAGTTCTGACTGTAGGCAGATAGAAAATTGGAAATTTTATAACTAAAATAAGGGTAACTGTAACTACTGCATCTCCAACTATTCTAGTGTAATTTATCACACCAAGAGGCATCCTACACCCTACATTTCTTATAACTGTATCGACAAATGGTAGAAGACATTTTATTGCAAAATGACGTAAACCTTCCACATGAGCTCATGAATCTCATGACTCATCTCTGTATGACTGGTCATAGCAGAGGTACTAATTATAGTTAGTATAGGTCTGGCATTGAAAGGTCAGGTGTGACCACCTCCTAACATCCTGTGTTTACATATTTACCCTGGTGATACTGTTTGCACAGCTGTAGTCATCCTGTCCTTATGGGCCTGTGGAGCTGGATAGATTTGCCAGCAATGGAGGAGAATGTCACCAAACCCATGATAATTTAGCACACCTTATGCTTATGTGGCATGTTACACCCCCAAAGCACTGGGCAAGCAGTGATTTGGTTATGTGAATTCACATTTTATGTGAGAATAATCATTGGACATCCCTGGTAAAAGTGTAACTTGGTACCTATGTTTGCTTTGGGTACTTGAGTATTGCCGAGAGTTTACAAAGGGGAGAAAAAAAACAACTTTGGTAAAATGTACATCCCAATAACACAGAGTTTCTCTGGAAATCAGGCTCCAGACATTCACAACTCCCCAGGACACAGTCACAGTCCATAATCTCAGCTGTCAACAGGTAGAGGTTAAGAGCAAGCCAACTTTATCTTTCTCGAGACAAAATTATTTTGGGATCCAGCTTGCCAATAGTGTACTAATGGATATTTTCAGGTCCAGGCTCCTGATGTCTGTACCTCACTGAATAGCAGTGAGCTTCCTTTCACCAAAGGGTAGCTGTGTCCAAGAGACAAATGAATCTGTTTGGTTTATCTGGGGTGACCTTATGCTTCGGTGTTGACTGCTATCTATTTTTCTTGCTGACTCTTGATCTCTCTCTCCTTGTGTGGCAGTCAAAAAAAGCAAGAAAGCAAAAGCAGTGCTCACTTTAAGGAGAAAAAAAGAACTTCATATTATTGGTTGCTGTAGGCAATCTTCATGTAGATGTGAACACTCTCATGGAACACCAAATGTGTTCTGTCTCCCTGCTTTCCATCTCTCAACAAGTCATCCTCACCAGCTGTCAGAAAGCATTAAGTACTCTAGAGAAACCAAGGCTTTAAAGCTGCAGTGGAAATTAGATAGAAGAAATTATAATAATTACCATTGTACTTACTCATATTGCAGTATATAATTGAAGGTTTTTTTAAAACATTAGCTAAGCTTTTAAATCTGTTAGGAAAGAAAGATAAAACATGCACTTTTCTCAGTGTTTCTCATCGCTTCATTTCTGAATAGGGGAAATGGCTGAGAGCTGAAACTACGTGCTTCTCCCAGCTTCAGTTCTCACTAAGTTTAGTACACAGTATTTGGGTTTTATTTACTTGTATTCTGAGTATCTGAAGTCTGCAGGTTGCTCATGTTCTATGAAGTTTTTCCTCAAGCTCAGATGGACTTATAAGGTCTCTGCACCTGATTAAATTGTTGGTTAGTAGCCATGTACCACCTAAGACCTAGACATCACTAGTAATTCTCTGTGTACCACCTTCTAGTCTGCCACACATGCAAGATAATGCAAGATATAACTCATACTGTTATGAAGATAAAACACAGTACTCAAGGACTGCAGTCAGACCTAACAGTGTGGGGGTTAGGAAACTTGGGTTTTTTTCCTCTCTCTGCCACTCTCATCTGCTGTGCATCTTTGGGCAAATTGCTTTGACCTGTCATCTTCATCTCTCCTTTTTTCACTTTTCTTCTCTCTCTTGTTTGCTTAGGTTAAAAGAACTTGATGAGTCATATGCAAGTGGGATGTAAAGACTTTTCCGTGCAAAGATTTCTTATGTTAGTTGGGATTTTCATCCAGCTAGGATATCAACCTTTTGGTTCATATGACCCTAGAGAGCACTTGGGAAGACAGCCATATATGTAAGTAGGCAGTGTGAGTTCAGTGAAGGATTTACAAATTAAATGCAGCAAGACCAGTGAATGGTGCAGTGCCCGAGTGCAGAAAGCAATAGCCACTAGGCTGAAACATTCCTAATAGAATCTGGCTCCTAAATAAACCACTGCTCTGAGTCACAGCAGTTCTTCAGTGTAAATGCTTTTCTCAGTCAGAGACAATAAAATATAATTGGAGTCAGCTCGTTTTTATTGATTAGAACCTAATGCATAAGAGATCATCTTTTTCTGTATGCTCTATTTATAGTGTCTGCATCATGGAACAGTCGTTACAGCTTTTCCATCCTCATTGCACAGTCACGAGCAAAGCACTAAACACGCATTCCTGTTAGCACGCTAACTCAGGCCTGTCAAAAATGACAGGGACTAAAGCCAATCAGAGAGTTTAGCATTAAGCATTTCTCTTAGAATCTATCCAAGTAGAGTGAAAAGCAGTAAAAAAGGGGGTGATTTTACTTTCTCTATATGGGACACCCTACACGTTGCAGACATGGTGTGTATGTTTGCATTGTCAATAATATTTACAGGGCAGATGGCACTCCATGAATCTTTTCTCCCTGTAAAAGTGGCTTTCTGCCAAGCTCTGTAGTTTTCCCTCCACTCCCTCCATAAACCTGCCGTCCCAGGAGAGCCTTTCTCAAAAGATGCTTGCAGTGGAAAGCAAGGGTTGTGTTCTGCCAGACCCAATTCACTTTAAACTGTAGTCAGCTGAACGAGGTATGTATTAACAGGTAGGAAAGTACCTTTAGGATACATCAGTGCATCTGCATGAAAAACTGGAGAGAAACTAATGTGCTGGTAAAATACTCTTCCTACCCCTTGCTTTGAATGCCGTGGAGGGTTTGACTTTAAGACAGCCACCTCCAGAGCTTTTGCTTCAAGGTGGTGACAATGCAGTCTCACATTAAGGCTTTGATTTAGCGTCTGCTTTCTGCAGAGGACACAGAAAGTTGCCATCTCAAGACTGAGGTGTACATAAGCCAAGACTGACACTATGAGAGCACGATGTGTTCCCAGGGGAAATACCAACTTGTGATACTCTGGACAAGTCCTTCTGGTCTAATGTTTGCAGTAACTTCCCAGAGCCCAGAAGTGACATTAGCAGATACTTGCCCTCATACAGAACCCTCCTTTGGGGTATGAAGCAGGGAGTTAGTACTTATGCTCCCAACTTATGTCACTAAGCACTTGTGACAATCCTTTCAGTTTCCTATACCCCAACATAGTCTTTATTTTGTCCCTGCTTACACCCTTGCACAGCTACGCAGAGCTAAGCTGGAACAATTCAACTGAGAGGGGTCTGAATTTCAGTGGAAGTTACTTTAGGAGTGTAATTTATTCTGATTTTTAGTAGTAATTGTCTACTTTTCTGGCAGAAAAAGTGAGTAGCGTTTAAAAGTGTAAGCAAAGTGAAGTGGAAGAGGACCTACAAGAAACTGTTGTTCAATAGTCAGGAGCAAATAAAGCTTGCTCCAGATTGTGTCATTCTGCTGCAGCAGACCCCAGACCTCAGAGCACCAAAGAGCAATGTATAGCTGCTATAAATAGCCATCAAGAGCTTCTTGAGAGTCTCCTGAAGGCACTGAATATTTTTTCAGGTCTATATCTTACATTTGTCCTTCATGATATGACACAACATGGAATGCTATTGCTGTGATATATTAACTTGGGGTCTGGCTGCCATTTAGAGCAGAACAGGAAGTAAAAGCACCAATCAAATTGATACAGGATTTATGTCTACTTTGGGGTCTTTTTGCATCGTGTAGAATGTGCCAAAGGCAGTCATGTTCCTCAGTGACATGCTTGGTGTGCTCTGTGCTCCCTGCAGCCCCAATGGTGCCTGTGAGGAGGACCATGGCATAGAGCTCCTGACTCCTCCCTGCATGAGCTCTCACATGGTGCATTTGGTGACTGTGGTCCATCATGAACTTCTAGCTCTTAAGACATCTCCAGAGTGAAAGCAGAATATATATTCAGAGGAAAGAATGCTCATCATTCCCAGTGCACAAGGCAAAGTGCAGTAGAGGGTGTAGGAGTGGGTAAAACCAGGTGGATCATCTCACATCAGATCCTGTGAGTGGCAGGCACTCCTCATTACATGTAGCCCATGAAGTTGTGTTGAACACTCTGCAGACACATGAAAGCTCAGCATCTGTTGCATCTGCAGGGAATGATTTGATGCTAGTTGTGTCTTGTGGTCTGTGAAAAGGTAGGCATTATCCTTTTGTTCATGTGGTATGGGATAGGAATTTGATCTTAAGCGCTGTACTCTGTCCAGGGGTGGCCTATGACAGCATGACAGTGTGCCAGAGAGCACACCCAAATTGCTTTACAGCAAGGGCAGGATCTGCACACACACACAAACTTTCACAGGGCCAGAAGCCAAAGGACATAAATAATCTCCAAGGGATGACAAGAGCTCTCATTGTTTTTCATGGGCCAGAGCTGGGCTGACTGCATGGTTGTTAACTCAGACAAGCCAAAGCTGTCAAACCCAGAAGCTCCTGCTGGCCCACACAGAGGACGTTGTCCAGCAAAAGTGGAATTGTTCATAAGCTGGTCCTCATGAACCTCCTTGTGGTGCCTGAAGTTATTTGAAAAGGGCAAACGCATCCCTGGAGGATTTCAGTCCTGCTGCTGCTTCCCTGTCACCTGACTGACTGATAGGCATCAGAGCATGCAGCAGTTCAGCGAAAGAGAATGTCACCACAAAAGGAAGCCAAAAGATCAAGCAGTGTTCCAGGGATGGCTGCTGATACATAAAATATCATCCAATTGGCATGCAAACCTTTTTAACTGCCAAACACATCCTATGAAGAGCTCAGGGTGGTCTCCAGGGCTTGGACCACTGAAAGGAAAAAAATGCACTGATGGCAGCAAGATGGGGAAGTCTTGCCAAGTCAGGACAAAAATCATGTGTGTACCAACTTCCATGCCTGTGAAGACTGCTCTATTATGTCTATGAGAAAGGACCTACACATGGGCACGGTCAAGCACACATCAGGACACACTCAGCTCAGGCACATACAGCCCAAGATAGCTCATACTCGCATCGCCCTGCGATGCCATTGGCCTCAGATGTTGCTGCTGAAGCAGACTGCAGTGTGTGCTGCCATCAAAGGGGATTTTACTTCCAGCTGCACATTCCCAGCTCTAATGCTTGTACCCCCACCTGGCCGGCAGAGAGGTTCAGCTGAAAACCAACCCAGAGGAAAAAATAAGGACTCATGTTCAGCCTGGGACTTTCCCTGACTCAGTGTGCCATTTGTCTCCATTTCTGATGGTGACACTGCAAGGGAGGCCTTGGACAGATGCAGCAGGGCCAGTCTTCTCCCTTTTGATGACAGTGTGTAATCAGATCTGCGTACATGAAACCCCATGCTGGTTCATGCTGGCCAGACTTGGAGGAGCATTCAGGGGTTTGTTTCAAGGAGACGGCTTGTTTATCTGGACTGTCTTTTCAGATTAAAATAGAAATAAGCATTAACCATGAAGAATTTTATCCCCATAGGTACTTAGATGAATTTAGGCTGCTTGAGAGCCCAGCTGCTGGCTGACCTGGCTTCTCTCCCTTTTCCCCTTTCACTGGCCCCTTCCCAGCTGTGTCCTGCCCCCTTGCTGTAATGGCTCTGAAGTTTGTGGAGCCCCACACTGAGAGGTTTGGCATGTTAAATCCTCAGGACATAAACTCATCAAATGGAAATTAATTCTTTCCCAGCAGCCCAGCACACTGAGATGTCTTTTGCACAACTTCTGAAAACCATCAGACACACAGGGGTGAACACATGGGGGTAGGAGCAATGGATAGTGGCAGTAAGGTAAGACAGAAAAGGTTGCTCCTTCGGGGCATCAGCCCAGAAGAAAAAAGTCACCTTTGGGTCTGAAACAGTACATTTCCTGACCTGTTTTGTGAATGGCAAAAATAGTGAGAGGAAAGCTGAAGTCTACCCTTTGATCTTACTGTTGCTTTGCAGTTAGTTTTGAGTGAAACATTCACAATTTGAAAATCCAGTGGATTTGCTATCTTGGCTTTCTTTTTCTTGATGGTCAGCAGGCAGGCAGTGTTGAAATATTTTGTTCAGCTAGCTTGGCCAATTGATATTCAGGATCATTTCCATCAGGATGAATAATCAATTGCACAAATTACACATCCTTCAGTGTGAACATATCTAACCTAAAAGCTGAAAGCCTTGATCTCCTGATCACAGCTGGAAGGAGTGAGCATTTCCTGTGCTCAGCTACCCCAGCCTGTCATGCCAGTGAGCTCTGTGCCCATGAAGCCCAGTTTCTCTTGCCTGCTAGGAAGACCCATGATGCTTTCTCTTTGTTTTTTTGCTGTCAACACATATTTGTCGCTAGGTCACACACTCATCCCAGGCTTGTGACTCAGCAAACTTGCTGTGCAGTCTTCTCTGGTTGCTCCTCTTGTTTTCGTGAAGTTTTGCTAATGGCAGCTGGTGGCTGCTTCTGTTGAGTCAGAAGTTGACACCACATCTCTGGTTTGCAGTCGTGTCTCATGTAGTCTTGTGTTAGGACAGGCACAACTGCTAGGGCTCGTGCATTCCTGAAGACAGGAATCTTCAAGAGATTGATTTCCTCATGTCTTTTCTCTGCATAAATACCTGATGGTGGGAGGGGGAACAGCCCCATACAGCCCTCTTTCCCTCTCAGATATAAGGCAACAATTCACTCTAATGCAACAAATCTGTTCATGGCCTGCATGAGGCTTAGTCCTGCAAGTATCTCATGTCTGCACTGGACAAAACTGAGGTTAGTACTTGTATACATATTTGTATTTGTGTATATTTTTCTGCTCTTCAGCTTTTACATTCTAGTACTATCTTTCATTTGGGCAAGTCTGGTCCAGTTCTTTCACCTTTACACTACACTTTGTATGCTTTTGGAACACCTGGAAAGTGTTCCCTAAGCACCGGGAAAGTGCTTCCCTAATTCCCTGCGCAGCCCCACATACCCCTCTGCCTGTACATCCATCCATTTGCCACTGGCTTGGTCCAGACTGCTCAGCCAACTTCTGGGAGCTGTTTTGAATGGCAGAAAAACACTGTACTGGCTTGAAATGTCAGTGTGCACACTGGCTTGAGATTGCCAGTAATAGGCACTCAGAGGCCAGGGCACTTACCTGAAACTGAAACCAGCTTTGTGCCAATAGTTTTTGATAATACATTACATCAAGAAATCAAATAATATTGGAAATTTAAAAGCATAGATATCTAAATTTATCATATCTTTAATTTACTTATTTTTTTTTTTCTGCTATCTTCTATGAAGACAAATCTATGAATAAGTTATCAGTTCTGGCCATGCAAAGTTTGGGAATTAACATTATAGGGTGTGGTGGTGAGTGCATTATCTAGAACAAGTACTCTGACTCTGTGTGTGCATACATATCTACATGTGTGACAGGATGTGACAGTGTGGTTTTACCAAAGATGGCAGATGCAAGCCTTGCATTGTAACAGAACAGATTATTCATAAAAAAACCAAACCAAACCAAACCAAACCAAAAACAAAAAACCAAACCAAACAAACAAAAAAACCCAAAAAACCAACCAACCAAACAAAAAACCCAAAAAAACCTCAGCTGTTGAACACAGAAATATCCTAAATACAGATATTTGAATTTTCAGGTTTTATCAGTGTTCATGCTTCAAAAAAAAAACCAACTAAACCCTCAAAATCTCTAAACCAAAAATGCTGTTATAAAAAAGATTGCCCATTGCCCTACCTTCCTGAATTATCAAGCCTCACACCAGCCTGCTAGACTGTCTTTCTTGTACTAAAAGGATGTGAGAATGAAGATGACAAGTGGCACTGGAAACATTATATTGCTATCCCATGCCTTGCCTGAATCCTTTGTCTATGAAAGAATAACAAAACTATTTGTCTGCCCTTGTTGTTCTGATAATTCATTAACGAGCATTTGTAATGCACTCCCAGATTTTCTGGTGGGGAGCAGGACTCCACAGTTACCCTTAGCAGCAGCAGAAGGAATGGGTTTAGCCGTACAAACTGGACGGGTTTGGTGGCTGGATGTAACACCTCGCCCACTGCTCTCATGCCAAAACCTCAAAAGTTCAAAGGTTTTCCATAGGTCGTGTTATTTTGGCCACTTCTCCCCACTTAATATTGAAATCTGATAAGGTTTTTGGCAGCTTCCTCAAATCTAGCAGGACTGTTTTCATTATAAACAAACTTTTCACAGTAGGGCTGGAGCCTGCACTGCTTTGTGCCTGCTGGCTCTGACCATGGCTGCCTGGGGTGTCATGGAGGTGGAAAGTGTCTGCAACTGTCTCCAGCCAGTGACACTTGCTCCAGGATGGTGACATCCCCCCAGCAAGACATCTGGACCCCACAGCCCTGTGCAAAGCTTGTGCCACATCTGTGCCAACACCCCAGGCAGAGCATGAGCTAATGTGGGAGGAGACTGATGGAGCACTGCTGGATGGGGACCCTGGCTCTGGAATGAGAGAGAGCTGGAAGTGGAAGGGAGGGGTAATAGGGAGTGGAAGCCCTTCAAGGAACGTCCCTATGAAGATGAATTAGAGAGACATGATGAAAGGTGGCTGAGCAGAGGGATGGAGAGCTGTGAGAGAGAGTAATGGTGGAAGCAAGGAAGGAGAAAAGGTGGTGTCACAGGAAACCATGGAAAGGAGGTCAGAAGAGGGAAAATAAGGAGCCAGGGTGATTTCAGACTCATGGGAGGGAAATCAGATGCTGGGGAATGGGAGGAACTGACTGAGGAAGTAGAGGGACAAGTGGAGCTGACCAGCATCAAGATGGCATGAGGACTGGAGCAGAAGCTGTGGGCAGAAGGGAGATAGTGTAGAGAAAAGATAATGGGGAGAAGGTGAAGGGGTACTGGATTTGGGGTAAAAAGAATCAGGAAAAGAAAGAAAAGAAAGAAAACATGCATGAGGTTCACATAATGGAAGCGAATGGAAGTGAAGAAGCAAGGAAGTGCCCACAACTTCATTCAGACTTGCTCCAGCCCACTTTTTGGAGGAGACTCTCAGGATGGGCTCAGGAGCCTGTGTTAAACTCTGCTTTTTGGAAATGTTCTCCCAAAAGTAATGAAGCAAGATGCTTGAAAACTGGCATGTTTCCTATAATGCAGAGGAGATGGAAGGAAAGAAAAATAATAGACATCCATAAAGACAGTAATTACAACCACATGCTCTTATAGTAGAACTATTTTAAAAATATCATTCTAGTATTTTTGCTTATTAACTGTCACTGTAGAGGAGAAGGGCCATAGTGTATTAAGGAATTATCTAACCTGTGTTTGCAGTGCTGCCTGCTGCTGGATGGATGTGTATATGCTGTAGGATACATACCCATCATGTGGTAGTAGATGGGGAGCTGAGGTGCACTTTCACCAGAGGTTTTAGCCAGCTTGCCATTGCTCTGCTGCCAGAGAGGCTGTGCTCCTGGAGTGGGAGGGAAAAGACCCTATCCTGTGGGGAGACCATGCCTCCCCCCTATGCCTGGGGGTCACTGGTTCTCAGCTGGGCACCCGACACCTGTGAAAGGACAGGTTTCCAGACAATTCCCATGGCTTGGCTCCTTCTGCCTTGAAGGCTGAACAAAAGCAAGGCAATTCAGCCCTGAGAGCAGCCAGCTCTCCGTGTCCTCTGGTACTTCCAAAGTCTCGGAGCAGAGATTTCAGTTGCATGGAAGCAGTGCCATGACAGCAAGGCTGAGACTGGATGGCTGTCTTTCCATTGGATGTGAGCTTCCCAAGGGTCCTAACTGATAGCCTGACACTGTTTTTCAATCTTTAGCATGCTTCTCAACCCCAGCCATCTTAGGTATTCGGCTCATAGTTTAACCCACTCCTGGTACGGAGAAGGAAAGGCTGCACACAAAAAAGAGATGCACATGGCATTGACTGTGGATTTTCAGCTTATTTCTGGAGCCCCTGTCCTCGGAGGCTCTCAGCTGAAGCCCAGAGAGTAGAGGGCTGGTGACCATGGAGGCTGTGTGGAGGGGGTGTTGCCAGGTGGGCTGCCAGAGCCCGGCTGCTGGCATCAGCCAGTGCCACGCATGCTCCCACCCCATGCCCTTCAACCCTGCCTCTACATGCTCCCACCCCCCCATCGGTATTAAACCAGCACTGATATGTGTGCCAAGGACAGACAGCATGTATGATTGATAACAAGGTTAACAAAAAACCTTCCCCGTCTGGTACTGCCACCCCCCCAGCTGCGCCAGTGCCTTTCTCCTGGCACTCATGGAGATGAACACCCCTAACAAAAGCCACTGTGTTTTAGCACCCCAGAGCAGAGGCTGTTGATGAATGAGTTCAGCAGATGGCACATGCTGATACCACACACTGGAGCTCTCCTCTTAAGGAATTTCTCTGCCCTGAAGTGTGCTGAAAGCTTTAAAAATCATTAGCAAATATGGCGGTTAACTGCTCTCCTGCATTTAAATATCTTCTTTACTGCATGTGATATTAAAGAGCCACATTTTAATGTTATGTTCAAAAAGGTATGTATATGTCAGTGTGCACCAAGGGAACTGCTGTGCAGTAGCCCTGTAAACATCCTGGAGGACTGGTGAGAAGCCTGCCTGTGATGCTGCATGGGGAGGCATTTGCCAATGGCAACTTCACTAAAGACAGCAGTAAAGTTCTGTAAAAATCAGATGTGCCTAAGTAGCAAGCTGTTTTGGAAATCCAGCTGGAAGGAATGGTGTTTTTTCCACAAAAATGTAATGAGAAGCACTTAACAACATAAAACCCAAGCATGCATTTGATAAACTCCATTCAACAGGAAAAAATAGTACGAATACCTGGCACTAAGAATAAAAATTCTCAGCATATTTGACTCTTCAAAATCCCTGCTTGCAGATGTGAAAACAGCTTTGTTTACTCCATAACTGTCAAGGTTATAATATTTTAAACAAGCCTCCTGAGATCTTCATCTTGTTTTATTGGCTTTTCCTTACTGATGTGTTCTCAAGAAATGGTCTGGGGTCTGGCATCTCATTAGAAACAGAATTGTATTGAATGAAACAGAATATAAGTAAATCTCAGTATGAACAGGCTGTTTCTTGCCATGGTTTATACACTGATACTACGTTCATGTGTAGGCTTGTTAGCGCCTTGTTTTCGGAGATGCTGACACATGCAATTCGTGCTCAAGTCAAGTCTGTTTCTGTATGCAGCAGCCTTTAAAAAAAAAAAATCAGGTCAAATGTAGTTTTCAGTTTTGCTGGTTCCACTTTAGCATCTGAAGAACGCCATGTTTGTATGGTGTGGGCAACTTGAAGCTGCTCCCTGCTTCCCTGCTCTGTGGCAACAAGTTGCTACTTGTTAATATAATGACATTGATTATGTTGCTTAGGGTAGTCAGTTGCCATGGAAACTGCCAGTCCGTTTCTTCTCCGGCATCCTGCATTTCCAATTAGCTCAGAAAGGAAGTCTGAACTAGCTGCCTGTCACAGGAGCACCTGCCAAAAAGTGTGTGCATGGGATGATCCTTGAGGGGTTTATAGAAGAAATTTTTTTTCTGTATAGCTATTATGTTCAAACATGTATATGACATGGTGTCTTGGGTTTGTGCAGTGGTTTTTGGGAAGCCGGGGGGTGGGGG
>JAAWXA010000001.1:46113092-46188720 GCA_038090715.1 Florisuga fusca
GGTGGGTGGGAGGGGGTCACAGAGGTAGCTCCTTAGGGAAGCTGCTGGGGTCCCTGCTTCCAATCCTGGACCAACCTCTGCCCAAGGCTGAGCATATATGGGAAGCTGGATGTGCCTCTGGGAGTAACATATTCAGTAAGGGGAAATGAAACTGAAAAAAAAAAAAACCCAAAAAAACAAAGATGAAGAAAAGGCCGAGGTATTTAGCACCTTCTTTGCCTCAGTTTTCAAGAGTAAGGCAGGTTGTCCTGAGGACATCTGGCTTCTGGAGCTTGTAGAAAGAGACAAGAATCTAAACAGCCCCCTGTAATCCAGAAGGAAACAGTCCAGAAGGAAACCTGTGGGAGGGACTCATGTCCCAGGGGTTCCTGAAGGACTCTCCCGGGAGAGGGACCCCGCGTTGGAGCGGGGGAAGAATGTGAGGAGTCCTCCCCCTGAGGAGGAAGGAGCGGCAGAAACAGCGTGTGGGGAAGTGACCCTGAACCCCCCCTGCTCCTCCTGTGCCCTGAGGGGGAGGCGGCAGGGAAGGGATCCGGGACCGGGGAGAAGGGAGGGATGTGGGAGTGAAAGTATTAAGATCTGTCCATCTTTTCTCTTTCTCCTTGTAGATTAAATAGTGTGGTTTTTTTCCCAAGTTGAACCCGTCTGCTTTTTGCCTGTTACTGTAACTGGGGAATGCAAACGTCCCTGTCTCCTTTAAGGAACCTTTTTTTCTCCTCCCTGTCCCACAGTGGGGATGGGGCCCAAGTGGGCGGAGGCCTGGTTGGTACTGGCTGTGCCTAAACCGTGACACATGGACATTGGATATACTTTCTGCACTTTTGCTTATTGTCTGGTGCAGGACTACCTGCTAAGGAATAAATTTCCAGGGAATTACAGGCGTTTCTGCATATGAGCAGATGACACTAAAAATATTATCAGATAAAATAGCCTAGGGAACTCCCAGATGCCCTGAGGTTTCATAATAGAATAATTTTACTTGTATGATGCAAGGCCTGAAACAGAGAAAAGCTTTACTTGACAGGCCAGTTTAATCCCACAAAAAGGTATTTGCTTTCTGGAAAAGCTCATAAAATGATAGGAAATAGGGATGGAAAAATCTGTAATTATAAAGACAGGGTCAGCCACACTTGAACTGCCTGGAAAGCTCCCTTCCTTGCCTTCTTATCCCTGATGCTGGGAGAGCTTCCTCCAAAAGCTAAACAGTACATCTAGCATTGCACTTCATTTAAAACCTTCCTTCTCATTTTACCCTTTATTGTCATGGAGAACTGGTTTTCCTTTCCTTCTCACAGCATTTGCTTTGATGTCCACCAGGTCTTAAGATCAAAGATCCTACTCCAGGGCAGTCCTGTCCGTGCCAGTTTGCTCTCTGCAGAAAATGGTTGCCAGAAGGGTCCTTGTTGTCGAAAGCACAAACATGGTCCTGCAAAATCCTTAAATAAGACCTTAGCTCAGACTCACTTAAAGGTTTTAAGCCATCAGTGCTCTCAGAGCACAAGCAGAGACAGAGGGTCAGAAAAAACTATCTGCTCAGTGTAGTCTTTGTGCAAGCAAACACAAACCCACGCATTGCAGTACCTCTACAACAGCAACCCATATTTTTTCTGGCTTTTGTTTTCTTTGCATAAAAAATTATAAAGTAAATTTCACAAGTCGGGGGAAGGGGAAAGAGCACATAGAACCAGGTAAAGTGGTAGCTTATTCTCTGAGGTTATCATGAAATGGTGCTTTTCTGTATTTCCACGGTGATAAATATATAAGGACATCTGAATCAGATGGGAATAACTTAAAATTTAACTCAGTCCCAGCCAGACCAGCTTGCAACACACATACTATTTCCTATTGTTGCAATACGATTGCATGCCTTATTTATTTTTTTGTGGGAAAGAGCTGAGTGTGCACATTGAAAGGATTAATTTCACTTCACATAAACCTACAGAACTGCCCACAGAGCTCATCTACATGAAAATTGTTCTCTTGGTAACAATTCTTTGCCCTAAATTCTATCAGTTTTTAATTCTAAAATTCCATCTTCACAATAAATCTGAGCTGTGTGGTTGTATAATTTTAGTTTTCCTTCTAACTACAAATAGGTTTTCAGAAATCATGAAATGGCAGTGTGTATGAACTCCTTTTTTGCATTATATAATTAGTAATATTGGTCCCGGAGGTATGCTGCCATCAAAGAAGACAAAATGCATTTTTTGCATGCGAATAATAGGCTTCCCAATGCCAGACTTTCCAAAGGGGCAATGGAGGAGACTTGAGAGCTTGACCTTTTTTCACACAGCCCTCTGGGTGGATGTAAGAGCCAGGCACAGTGGCCAACAAGGCACCACAGCTTAGAACAGCACCAGCCTCTCTGGGATGCTGCCTGGCCAGCCTCACCACTTGGACAGTTATACACAGCCCATCCATGATCCTGGAGCATAAATTCCACTCCCGCATGCAAGAAGTGACCCAGGATGGGCAAAGACTTTCATACATACACTCTCCTCCTTTTCATCACCAGCTGCCCTGCATTGTTTTTCCTTGCCCCCCGTTGTCATCCCTACAACTGCAAAGCCAGGCAGGAAAGGGCACAGCCCACCAGTGACAAAGGGCAAGGAGAGGAGCTGGAGGAGGCTGCAGTTTGGTAATACAAGACCTTTAAAACTAGAAAAGTTAGGATTCTGAGTAGTGGATCAAAACCTCTTCATCCCCCTGAAGCCATTCTGACGCCAATAAACTCTGCCAGCTTCCACTTGTACAACTTTACCAGCTCCCACTAGTACAGTGAATATCATCAGGTTCAGCCTTTAGCAGCTGTCTTCATATCAGTGTTTTCACATCACATCAGGCAATGTCTGTTCTCTCACAGCTCGTGTGAAAACCTCACACTGACAGAAACTGTTGCTACAGGTTTGGGTAAATCTGGCAGGAATGTGATTATTTGCTGTTATATGTCCTGTTAGGACAGGCAGCACTCAGGTCTGGTACTAATTATCATGAAACCCCAGCCTGAAGAGATGGCACAGACAGTAATCTGGAAGTAAGAGAACAAGACATTTAAAAGAGAGAATGAGGGAGTAAAATGAGGGGGCGGGATATAAATCACCATGGAATAAGTAACAGTGGAACAATAATAAACTTCAGATAAAATTCTTTGGGCTGAGTAGCCAAAATAGGCATAATGAATGGAAAGGATAGAGCTTGATGTTTTGATGAACCCTTCATCCATAGAACTTTTTAGACATCACTGACCTAAAAAAGGGCAGCATACAGGATGGGTAAATACTCCTCCTTCCATTTTATGAGGGGGAGGGGGGTGAAGATGGGTGTCTAGGGGTGGTAGGTTTGTCTAGCATCTTGAAGGAATCCTTGTCAAACTCCAGGTATCTTTCTCAAGCTCCAGCAGCATACTGTCCCCCCTTTCCAGCAGGGACCTGAGGACCTCTGCTCTTCTTTTTCCACAGGAAAAGACATCTGTCTTGCTGAGGTGGCTGCAGGGGGTAAGGTCAAGGATGAAGATTCTGAGGAACCAAAGAATCAGCATTTCCCTCTCCCTCATGAGCATAACCTCTGGCAAGTCTTCCCAGTGAGCATTTGGTATCTGCTAGCAAAGACAAACTCTGTGTCAAAGGGAAAACAGCCTCATGGGTAAAAGAACAGAGTATTTGTCAAGCCATGATAACCTCATCCCTAACGAGATCAGTGGACTTTTGCCTTCCTTCATGAGCTTCTGCTCCTGAGGACCTCCCATGGCAGAATCAGAAACAGCAGCAGCAAGAAAACAAGTGAAACAAGCTGAAGACAGTCTCTGATTTAAGTAAACGACAGTGTCCTCTTAAAGGACTTGGCCTCACAGTAACAGTAGGCTTAAGTGCACATGAAACTACTTTTCATTTTAATGCTTCTCTGTCTCCGTGCTTTCTGCCTGTGAATTTTTTAGGCAGGGCCCAGAAGCTGAGAACCCAGCACAGTGCAAGCCAAGGGGAAAAAGAGCAGCTGAGAGCACCAATGAAATAAAAATAGAAGTGGTAGCCACGCTGAGAGGGGCAGGACTCTGCAACCACACAGTATGGCTCAGCACTGGATGAGAAAATTGGGAGTGTGAGGAAGGGAATCACTCTTTTTATATGGCTTCACCCACATCCTGCTGGGGACAGAATGTTTAACAATGAGGATCTGGCTATGGAGGAGCCAGAACAGTAAATATTGATGTGGGCAGAGTTCATAAAGCCCTGCTCATTTTCGATTTCTTGAAGTGTTATGTAGAAATAATAGTAAGCAAGGGTCTCTTCTTTTTCAGATTACTTCAGGGGAATGTGAGGATTTTCTGATTTTTTTTAATTGGGTGAAGCCAAAAACTTGAAGGTGGATTTAGTAGTCTGAAACCAAACATGCCTGGAAGTATCCCAGAGCATTTCTTGGCTGAGATGTTCTGGGGAGAGCACCTCTGGATAACAAGAAGTTGTTCATGGCCTTCATTTGTAATTTGTCTTTCTTCCTTTAATCTTGTCCCTGTTAAGAAGGCTTTTACAGAATTGCATCATCAAAAGTAAAGTAAATTCTTTCTGCTTCTTTGATGTAACAGGCAGGACATTTAGCCATCTGGTTGCTAATGATTTCCTTGGGAATTTGGCACCTAAATTTCTGGGGATTTGAACCAAACCTCCAAGAAGAGAAAGATCTGCTTTCTGCATTTGTAACATTTCTGGTCAGCCTATCCACAGCTGAGTGCCATAATCTGCCATGACTCTTACTGTTCTCAGCCATACTCACCATATTTCTTTGCCAAGTTTTCAATCACAAATTTTTGTACAGTTTGGTAAGCAACAGTGCATGGGTAGAAGGGCATTGCTCTGCCCCCATGCAGACCAGGAGGTGAAGAGCCATTCTGTGTGCTGGCAGCTCTGTAAGGATGAAATGAGGATATGTGGGAATATTCATCAGAGGATGCAATTTGTTCAAATGTAAGTTAGGTCAAACAGAAGGCTAAAAAAAGTAACCCCCAAAGCAAAAAGATGCAGCTGGATGCAATTACTAGCATGACCTCTGCCCATTCTCTGGCCACTTTGGGTTCTGACACCAGGAGCAGTCACTAAAGGAGCTTTTCAGCAGCAGGAAAAAAAAAAAAAAAGGCACTTCAGTGCTACCTTGGCTGCTTTTAAAGCATCTGTTCTCTTGCATTGTTTCTGAAGAATAGATTTTGGAAGACATTTCCACTTGGACAGTGTGTCCTTTTTGAAGGGCTTTGCTGACCTTTCCTGAGAGCTAACAAGACATAAGTGAGCTGTCTGCATCATTTGCCCCTCACTCCTTGACAGCTCCTTATAAATACTACTACTTACAACTGGCAGCTGACGTTTACATAGTCTAAAAAAAAAATGCATCAAAGGAGAGCAGCCCCCTGATGTGTGAAGCTTGTAAAATGATAGTGAACTTGTGTGTTCTGTGAAGTGAAATACAAAAATAGGTGGGATCCGGTGAAAGTGGAATGGCTCAAGTGAAGTTTGACAGGTTTACTGCATATCTGTGCTTCATCACAACCTAGATTTCTCCTTTCTGCTTTTAACAGCTGGATTAGTTTCCTCACTAGCATTTCTGTTTCAGACTGCAACCAGGAAAACCAAAGCATGCAGGAGCAAGCTCTGAATTTGCTCTGCTTCCTGGCTGCTGGGTTTTATTGTCTGCCTCTGAAATCCATCTTCCACCACATGGGCTTTCCCCACTCATGCATTTCCCACCCTCCTGACGTCTTTCAAATGCTGATATCATATCCTGGGTACTCCCATCACTCCCATCACTGGGTACCCACATCCGCATTACCAAATCTAAGGAAGTGCTAACAAAATATTTGAAGACACTTGCAGGTACCAGGTAGCGCTTGGGTTTCTAGATGATGATGCCAGTTAACCAAGTGATCACAATCATTATAGTAGTCTTAGCTATATAGTCTTCTATATCTATATGTATAAGTCTATATAGTCTTATCTACTTTCATCTTGTCTCAGCGACCAGTTTTAGCATCAGTGATTTTATATTTACTTCTTGATCCACATGGAAATGGTGACCATTGCTAGACTTGAGCTGGTGTCTGCAGAAGCTTCCCAGATGCATCCTCTTTCAATAATGATTCCTCACTAACAGTTTTGAGAGATGGGGTTACACATCTCCTTGTGGTGAAGTGCTGGAGAGTACTCACTTTTAAAACAAGTATGTTGAGTGTTTCAAAGATGATTGCATTACAGAACTGGACAAAGTTGTATCTTTTATTGAAATATCAAAAATATTGAAAAGTTACGTATGTGCAAATACTTTTATCAATTAAATTCTCCAATGAGTGAAATCAAGGATGCCTTAGGCTAAACATTTTTCATAAACTATGTGTCTTGACCACTGTCTACACATACTGCTTTGAATATGGTACTAGAACAGATGACCTGCAATTATTTCAGTCTTCTTTTTGTGGACTGCTTGAATACTTCCAGATCTGTGATTTTTTCAGATATACTAAGATTTCTCTGAAAAAATGATAAAAGGCCATTGATCTAGTTAGCTTATTTTTCTATGACTTCTGGGTAAAAATCATCAAAACTCAGACTGTATTGCTTATTCAGATTTCAAAAAATCCTATTTAAATTTTTTAGGAAAATATATTCTTTTATGCAACATCTTATGCATATATTGCTTGCAAAATTGTGTGGGCTTTTTTTAGGAGAGATGATAGTAGTTTTAAAAATGTCCTCTTCATCGGCTTATGTAAATTGAATTCATTTATAGTAACATATTGCAAAGCAAGGATGCTGAATCTAAATTGGTGATATCAGAGAAATGTATTTCTGGACAAGTACTGCTTACTGCTGCAGCTTGTGGCAAGGATTAACTTTAAAAAAAAGGTGAAGCCTAAAGAAACTGTGGAAAAAAATATCCCATTTTCAAGTAGCTTTACAATGTAAATTGATGCATTTAACTTACAGTTACCATTTAATACAGATAGTGATTCAGCACAATAGGTGAGACCATGTATCCCTTTAGTTGCACCACCATTAAAAGATAATAAAACTTGCATTTTAAATACTGCATTTTCATTAGTTTTGAGCCTTGTGCTCCTGGGAAGTCATGGCTCCAGCTTGGGGATCCTTTGAATAAACACTGGATAGAAGGAAGGTTCATAAGTATTTCAGGGAATTTCAGCAATATTCCCACTTGCTCAAAGACATTATTCTGTTTTTACATTTCTTAAAAGAAGAATGTGAAAACAAGCTTTATTTGTACCTTCCCTGGTCTTTTTTCCTGCTGTCTCTGTTATTGTGTATTTGTGAATATGTGTGAATAATTGCTACTCATCAAACTGTTCTGTCTTTGATCTTTATTTGCAATTGAGGTGGGTTTCTTCCAATCTGTTTCTTGGCTAAATTCACCCATGTGCTGGTGCTATTAGAGCTTGAAAGCTGGACACAGAAGCCATTCCCTTGACACTAGTCTTGCTTTGCTTGCTCTCAGGAGTTGCATTATCATTTCTCATGGCTGTCTGGCTGGCTCTGATTCCATCTTAAATATCCCACTGGAATTGTGATTGTATTTTTTTTACTGGGAGAGCCACTGACATAAACAGAAATGAGGCACTCCAGAAACTGCTTAATAATTTCTTTTCCACCCAAATCGGCTTTATGTGGGCCATTTCTCCAACAGTAAAGAGGGTGTTGTCAGAGTTATTGCCTGGGTGCACAGTTTGCATTTAATCTTCCCTGCTCACCATCATGCAGTTTTATTGCTATGTTTATATGAAATAATCAGCAGAACTGGATATACAGATCCCTAATGTACCTTCTACCACTGAGGCAACTCCTCCAGTTCAAAGAGGTGTTAAAGCATTTTTAATCCCTGTGCAGAGGCAACAGTTAACCAGAAGATTTTCTTGAATGATAAAGAGGAACCAGATCTGGACTAGAAGAGGGAGAAGCCAAAATCCTATATGATCCATCTGTTCTGGTTAGGGAGATACTTCTCTGGTTGCATAAGTCAATGTTTTACTAGAGAGACACCCTGGGTGTCTAGCATGGTTTCTGCCAGAAACTGGTTTGTCTCCTGGATACTTTGTCATGATGGATTAGTAGGAGAAAGTGGTTCCTGTCTAGTCAGAGATGACTTTCAAAATAGAGGCCAAACCTCTGTTCAGAATAAGAGGCAAGACTCATTCTCCTGAAATTCCAACTGTAGAAATTGGGCTAAAATCCTCATTAGGGATGCTTTTTCTTTTATTTATTTATTTATTTGTTTGTTTATTATTTTAAGAGTGCATCAAAAATCCTCTCTGCTACCTTGGAAAGCTATGTCCCATCCAACTTGACTTTCCACACCGCAACTGAGAACAAAGTCTGTTTTCTAGAACCTTCTATGACCACAGGAACAGATGGAGTTCATTGATTCTTTAACAAATCCCTCTCTTTATGTTTTGCAGTATGATCGCAGCTTTCATTACTTCCTGAGGAGAGAAAATGTTACATCTTCCTTCCTGTTTGGGCTGTAGCATTTTATTAATTTCCCAGGAATGCTAAGTCAGTGCCTCTCTTCTTTCTCTTCTTAAAATCAAACCACTCAAGCAAAAGTTTGGGAAAATCCAAGACTACTTTAAAGCAATTTACACTCCATATTTCATTATGCTGTCTCATTGAACTGCTCCTCCACCAAAGAGGATCCAAGTAATGATGTCATGCAAGCATATCTTCATTATGTCAATCCATGAGCATGACAACACTCATATATGTGTGCATACATGCATTTCTAGCAGTTAGGGCTCAAAGGCTGTAAAGCTGAGGTGCTAATCTGAAGTAGCAGGTTGCTGTGGCCTCTGCTTCTTTTCTGTAAAATCCCAGCAGCACACTCACACAGATGTGCTGTGGAGCACAGTGTCAGCACAACGTAGAGCTCTGCTTGCTAAGCAAGTTCTGCTGCCTTGAAACCAATCTGAAACATGTGTGTGGGACTTTTATTTTCTGCCATGGTGCTTAGATGTTGCTATAGTGATGAGAGAAAAAAAAAAAAATAAAAAGGATAATGAAAGCCAGTGACCCTAGAGGCACTTTGACTAGCCATGCTGCCACGAGGTGCCTCTGTCAACCTTAGCAGGTCTGGATTCTGCAACATGTTAAAAAGCAGAGGAAAGACTATCAGCTGTAGAGATGGGCAATCTGTTAAATTGAACCCTTACAGTCTTCAGTTGAAAAGAATAATGAAATCTTAAAAGCAGTTTCCCTAAGAGCGAAACTATACCTTCTTCTGAAGAGGAATGGTTTTGCATGAGCCAGACAAGTTATTTTAATGTTTTTTTCCACCAGTGTGATGCAAAACTTCAGTTTGCCCAGTCTGGGTAAAAAACAGAGCTGTCTGAAGAGTTTCCTTGGGTCTTAGAGATTTCTTTGATTCAATACTTTCTCCTTTATCCCTCACTGCCTCAGGCAACAAAGGGTATGTAGAGCAATCTCACTTTTAATTTGACTGAACAAACATTAAAAGAATGCTGCCCTGTAAATAACACAATTCTTCCCCCTTGTGGCATTTCTCACAAAAATCACAACTTGTGATGTTTACAGTAAGTATCTTGCAAATTTCACAGATGTAAACCCTAGTGTTTTATTTGTAGCTAAAGGCAGGTAGAGAGAGGAGGTTTGAAGCAGCATTTGAAGATGACTTATGTCACTTCTGACACGAGTTCAGGGTACAGCACAGACACCAGTGACATCGGCTGCCCTGTGGTGCATGGCCTGACAGGATGAGGCTGGGATCTGCTGAAGGCTGTTCTGTTTTCAGGGGTCTTGTGTTCTTCCAGTGACCCCATTTAACTCTGCACTGCCCGAGTGATCACGGGAGTCAGAGAAGACAGTGTGTGCCCCTGCAGTCAAGAGACACTCCTCAGCACTATCTTATTGGCATCTTGTTCTTCTTTACACTGATCTGCCACTGCTCATTAAATAGGTTCTCTGGAGCTTGCTGATAGACATATGCTGTCAATGCAGTGCAGATATGGTTCCTCCTAGGAGATTGATCATTCCTTTGAGCAGCAGTGGCAGAGAATACATTTTTCATGTGCCACTGCAGAACACAAAGGAAGTTTTAGAGCAACTGCAAGTGAATTTGAGGATGTAATAACATATCATTAATTTTATAAAGTTTTCAAAATATGACTTCGGGGAGGGTTTTGCTTGCTGCTGCTCTTCCTGTACTGACTTGGTGTAGCAAATCTGTATAGCAAATAATTATGCTTCTCCACGCTTATTCTCATTGTTTAATGCCAGATATCTGTCTGAGTATACTCTTGAGCTTCTCTAAGTTTGCAGTGAAAAAGAAACCAGACTTCCTGGAGGGAGAGGGGAACACCTTTGGGTCATGTCACAGAAATTCCTGTTTGAAGCTCTGGTTCTTATTTCAGCCGCAGCACATCTTCAAGCCCTGTGAGCAGCTTTCAGCCTCTCGTAGCAACCTTCTGGTGTCAGTGTGCAGTCACCAGAGTTACTACCAGGGGTTACAAATGAGGCACAGCAGTAATTTAACAGAAGAATAGTACTCCTCCCATTAGTCTTTACAACACCTTTAACTAAGGCATAGCTGAATAGAATCTGCACATTTCTTTCACTCCCTACTGCAGGCAAGGTAAGGGGCTCACACCTCCACTACAGTTGTTGCTGCTTGGCAAATCAGAGCCTAAGTCTTCTTTTGATGTGAAAATTAAAGACCCAAGTGCATTTCTCAATCTATTTCAACAGCCTGCCCTAGAGACTCCCTGTAAATTCACCCTGATGCACCAAGCCAGTACTTTTATGTTTCATTCTGAGTCTTGAAATAGCATCAACCTCTTATTTAACTTCCCTGGTACCTGTATGGAAGAGAATAGAGTACTCCCTGGCATGGATGTGCAGAGCAATAACTGAACCTCATTGTGAGAAATTCAAAATATCATCAGTCTTTGCCACAGCAGGATGTTTTTTCCTCAGTTCTCCCACAAAGCCCTTGCCCACAGTTGACTGTTTTGATACTCTCCCATTTGTTCCCACACAGGTTCACAAATATTTTATTACTCCATTTGTCAGATCCATCAGTCTGCTGCAGCTGTTTTGTTGCACCATAGGTATAGAGTGGCCATAAACTTACCATGTGCTTTGTAGCTGCTGTCTGTTACAGGACATCTCAGGTCATTAACTGAATATAGCTATAGATATACAGGGTCCCAATGTGTCAGCTTGGAAAAATCACAGCTTAAAATGACAGATATATGTGTTCTGCATAAATTGCTAGAAAATATGCTCTATGGTCACCTCCTCTGGTCAAATCACTTAGGCACCATGAGGATCTGGATCACTAAGGAAAAAGCCATGGCTGGGCTGAGGGAGTTCATCCTGGAGTTGTGCAACCAGATGCTCAAACCATGGTCATTTTGCAAATCCCTAGTAAGTTCAACTTCAGCAAGGTTATATGGCACAAATTTCCTTGTGCTATCAGCCAGAGCTGATACCTGGTCACCTGTTCTGCCTAGCACCTTGGAAAAGCAGCTCGTGGCCAGCATGCACCTGATTCCTTCCCACAACAGGACTGGGAAACAGTCTCCCACAAAACACCTGAAAACACACTTCATGGAGCTTGTGTTGGATTATAGCACAGTGAGATGGACACATTTCTGCCTCTGTCTGATGAGTGTGTCCAGGCCATTTTATAATTACAGTGGTGTAACTCCTGCTGCCTGCTTCTGAGGGCAGGACTGGAGCCAGGTCAACTGGGGAGCATGATGCTGGATTTTTGGATTACAGAGCAACATCCGGCAGCTCCTGCTCTGGCTGCCACAGCTGTACAGAGGCTTTATAGGACAGTCACATTTTGTATTTTTGGACACCACTGACTGAGATTTAGGTTATATCATCATACATTCCCTGACTACACTGATATTTTTTTAATGCTTGCTTTTATCCCCAGGGAGCATTTGGTCTTCTGTAACACGTTGTACTCAAAATGGCACTTGGTACTTGAAAGTGATTTATATACTTTGAGGTCAGAACAGACTAGGAACTGTCTCATCTGACCACTTGAACAACAAAAAAACCCGCATTGCATTTCAGCCATTTATTCTTACATTAAGAGTAATAATTTATGAATTTGATTGGAAAACATTTGAATCTAATGCCCACCAAGAGCTAAAACCCCCACTGCTTCTCTTGACATTTATTCCTGTGGATGATTCCCATTTCCACCCCTGTTGCTTAAAAACCAGGTGTCTATTTTCTTACGTGAAAGCATGATAGATTTCTCTCCTGCATTAACTGGTTCATATTGGTTGACATGATTACTTTTTCACTGCTGATGTGAAAGGCTGTGCAGAAGCTGGTACCTCATGCTGGTGCAGGCACCAGAACTAGCCTGAGTCAAAGTGTAGCTGATGCACAAGATTCAACTGGGTTCCTGTGAGCCTCCCCTGGTGCAGGCAGGGCTGCCTGCCTCACCTCCTCACTGCCACCAGTACCTGAGAGCCTGCCTGCTGCTGTAATTACTCCAGCATCTCCACTGCAGAAAACATGACCACCCCTCACAGCAAGGTGAAGACAGAAGTAAATGAGGACCTGAGGGGTTTTCGTATCAAGAAGCTGCAACTATGGAAGCCTTCACCCTGGGGTAAGCCTCAGGTGCAAGGCTTCATGTTATTTCCTTCTTGAAGTCAATCCTGTCTTGTGGATACCAGGAAAATTGAAATGTTTATTGATTGCTGTGTTGCCTTCCCTGGAGCTCTATCATTAACATCATCAAAACACCAGCTATTACGTTTTATGTTCCTCTGTCCTGCTGTAGACAGAGCTGGCTCCCCTATTTGTCTAACCCCATGTGGAATTTAAATTGGCTTATTATTCTAGGAAACCTGTATTTCCTTTTAATATTGTTAAGGCATTGTTCAGTTACCTCAGGAATGCATATAAGCACTATTAAGGGTCAATAAAAATTCTTATTGTTTAATCTGGAGGAAATGCTGAGACAACCTCTATTCTTTGTTTCAGAGCAAACCACTCCCAGTGATTGTTCCAGACCCAAAGGTGAGTAGGAGCACCAGAGCTTGCAGCGTCAGCCTCTGCTCTCAGGGAGCTGCTGGCAGTCATCCTGCAAACTCTACCCTAGTCTGTGATGGGTGCAGCAACTCTTGCCTGGAAAGGAAGGACAATGGCATCCCTGTGCTGGAGCAGGTATAGGTTGTGTCTGAGAACAGGCTGCATGATGCATGTTGATGTGAATCACACAGTTTCCATGACCTTCAAGTCTTTGGGACTAAATGGAGTGCCTCATCGCATTTTCCTGTTCAGTGCAGCCCTTGAACCTGGGGCTGAAGGATGTGATTTGACAATAATTCTGTGTCTGCTCCTAGCATCTACCTTTAACTCAAAAGAGAGGTCTGAGACTAAGGAGATCCTTAAAACTACAGTCCTTGTTTATGCCGAGGCAAGGCTATGTGGAGTAAGTATCTCAAGATTATCAAAATACACCGCTCTTTCAAAGAGCGTGATGAAGTCAAATCCAACAATATCATTTGTATACATACATGCATATCTATCCACCTGTCTGTCTGTCTATCTACCTCCCTACATATGTACATACCTATACATGCTTCCTGGTATCTTCTCCAGGAGGGTCACCATGAAGTTTACATGCTAGACAAATCCATCTCAGTTTTCTCACCCAAGCCTCACTAAATGAATTGTCATACATCCACTCCAGACAGAATGACGCCTCTGTGTTGATATACAACAGAGACAGTATTTATCTATCAGAACAAGCCTGGCAGCTGCAAAGCTCAAAAAGCAAGGCCACAGCAAGTGTTTCTTCTCTTTCATGTCAAAAACATTGGTTCACCAACACAGTCTTTGCAAAGACATCTAGTTGTCTCCTGTCTTGCTGAGGCCAAGTAAGCTCTCTGTGCATAACACCTCACTCATCTTCTTCCACTCCTCTTTTTTTGTCACTCTCCTGACACTTCCCTTTGGTCTTCACTGTATAAACTTGCCATTGTTATTAATGTCTTGCTCCTTGTTCCTTCCTGCCTTGACTTTATAAGGCAAGAAGAGAGGAGCATCCCCCTTGGAAAGAAATAAATGTTATTAAAATGAAGGGATGAAAACACCACTGCTGCAAGGCTGTGGGCTCCTGCATCGCCATCATGTTTCCGGAAGAGTCAGAAAAGTCAGCTATGTCCTAAACTACCCATATCACTTGAGCTATAAAAACCTGGGACAGTGTGTCAGGCATCCCTGACTATCTTGGGCACATGACTATGCTACACTACATTTCCTCTCTGAGCTCATTCTGCTTGCAGATGCCAGGTATGTGTGCGGTTCTGTGATTTAGCACAGGGCTAGCGTGTCTAAGTCTTGTGTCAGAGGAAAGCTATATTTACAAGAAATGGTGCTAGAATCTGGCACATCTAATTGCTTGTAGGAAAAAGAGGAGGTTTCCGTGATATGAACTGCTGAAAGGTACATGCAGCTCCATGTAGCAGACTGACTTGATCCAGAAAGGGATCTTGGAGGACAGGGTAATGTGGATGCCCTGTTGAGCTGAGACTTAAAACTTTCCCAAGTGGGGAAATCTACCACTTCCTGTAGGAGACCATTCCAGTGTCTGACTGTCCACATAGTGAAAACTCTGAACAGCCCCCCTGTAATCCAGAAGGAAACAGTCAATGACCTACTGAGCTGCTTGGATCCCCACAAGTCTATGGGACCAGATGGGATCCACACAAGGGTGATGAGGGAGCTGGCAGAACTCTCTCTACAACTCCCTGAAAGGAGGGTGTAGCCAGGGGGGGGGTTGGTCTCTTTTCCCAGGCAACTATCAGCAAGACAAGAGGGCATGGTCTTAAGTTGTGCCAGGGGAAGTTTAGGTTGGATATTAGAAAGAATTTATTTACAGAGAGGGTGATCAGACATTGGAATGGGCTGCCCAGGGAAGTGGTGGATTCTCCGTCCCTGGAGATATTTAAAAAGAGACTGGATGTGGCACTCAGTGCCATGGTCTGGTAACTGCAGTGGTAGTGGATCAAGGGTTGGACTTGATGATCTCTGAGGTCCCTTCCAACCCAGCCAATTCTATGATTCTATGAATTGGAATCTCCACAGGAGCATCCTGTGCCCATCACCCCTTGTCTTGTCCATGTGATTCCTTGTGGATATGGAGTCTTCTTTGTAGCCCCCCTTTAATCACTGGAACATGGTAATAAGGTGTCCCCTAAGCCTTCTCTCCTCAAGGCTCCCACCCAGCCTCCCAGTAGCACCTGGCTAACAACTGTGGTGGAAGGAAAACCAAACCAATCCTAAACACCATTGGAAATGATTACATGGTACCTCCACCTCTGTCTAAATGTATAGCCAGATGATGTATAACCAAGGCAAGCAGGAGCAGCCCTGTCTCAGGGACACAAATGTTACAAATTTAATTTTAGGCTGACTACAGCCCGCCATCCTCTGGTTGCCTTTGATAGTCTGGGGATATGCAGCTACCAAGATCAACTCAAGCAAAATAAGGTTTGCTTGCACTGCTAGTCAAAACATAGCTAGAATGATAAATTAATCCACAGATATTAATATTCTATTGTTGTTCATGTTGGTTGTTATTTTAGACTTAAATTATTTATTAAAAATAAAATAAACAAATAAGAGTTAATTGAGATTTTTATATTATTTGTCCAGTTGTTGTCTGTTGACAGGGAGAAATGGGTCAGCACAGGAAACATCAGTGACACAACAGGAATCTTGAGAGGTCTATTTTGATTCCAAATCTATCTACATTTGGTTTTAGTTTTGAATTAAACCACAAAACAAGGAAGTTTTGACACTGTAAAAAAAAAAAAAAAAAGAAGAGGGAGATTAGACCTATACAGGATTATGCTTCCAATGGAGGAAAAATGACAGGGCCTGGTCAGTCTTTAAGAGTAGATATTCCATATTTTTTTTCATAGA
The DNA here is from genome assembly GCA_038090715.1 of Florisuga fusca. NCBI lineage: Eukaryota > Metazoa > Chordata > Aves > Apodiformes > Trochilidae > Florisuga > Florisuga fusca. The sequence goes on from JAAWXA010000001.1 coordinate 46,129,064, forward strand.
ATATGCCAAGTTGGATGGGACCCACTAGAATCACCAAGTCTGACTCCTGTCCCTATGTAGGGTATTCCCAGGAAACTCCCCAGGACACCCCATTTTTCTATGAAAAACAAAAAATATATGTACATATTTAGGATTTCACAATATTAAAAAAATACTAGAGTGCAGGTATAAACAAATAATTCCTAAATTAACTACTTCAGAGACATGATCACAGCCATTAGCAGTTATTTAATACCATGACAATAACTAGATTTAAGAGCATGAAATTGCTGGTGATAGTCAGAACTTTCTTTTTATTAATTATCTCTTTCATAGTGTTTTTACATTCTTTATGTTATTAATTAATCTGGTCTCTTACAAAATAAGCTCTAAGCTGGTCAGCTTTCCTGTGTAAAGTCCAATAGCCCCAGCGGGGTTATGGGATTCATTAGACTCCTCTGCCTCAACCCATCTGCGAACCTCATTATCCATATTTTGATATACTTCACCTGCGGAAGTCATACACTTAGTTCAGTGTATAACACCTATTTCACACAAATAAAATATTGTAAAGAGAAATGTCTGCCACCACTCAGTTGTCACTATTTCACCTGTAAAATCTGTGCAAGGTAGAAAAATATTAGAAGAAAAAATACTGATGACCAGAAAAGAATTGATGAAAATGCAGATGAAAGCAGAGAACAATGCCACCTTAAACTAAAGTTACCTCAATATATTCTAGTTTGACTCATTTAGCAGCAATTCTCACATTGCATCATGACATTTTCCATTTTACGCAGAACCACTGGCTGTGTCCTCAGGTGAAAAAGGGAACTAGAAACAAATATTAGATAAAACTCAACATCAATTTAGTTCTTCCCCCACAGGACTCATGGATGGGTGCACATGATTGCTACAACTGTGTACACCCACCTGCACTGGATCTGTAATTAATGGGACTATATAGGGCCTTAATTGCTTTGATGAATCCAGGTCAAAGAGAACAAAAAGCAAGCTAAGCTGGTTAAGTTACATGACTTGGTTACATATATATATACATATATATACGTCTGCAGTCTGGAACACTTAGATCCTTTATCAATATTGTGATTTTTCCTAATAATTCACTGTGGTTTAGAAAAGTTTCCAAGGAAGCACACGCCTTACTTTCTGATACTGCTTTACCACTCATCTCAGTATCTGTATAATATTATCTATGCAGATAGTGCCATTTTCTTGAGAACAGAAAGATCTGAGTGAGATGTCACATCAAGGTGACAAAGCACTGGAACAGGATGACCAGGAGGTTGTGGAGTCTCCTTCTCTGGAGACACCCAAGGCTCATTGGGATGCATTCCTATATGACCTGCTGAAGGTGACCCTGCTCCCGTAGGAGAGTTGGACTTGATGATCTTTTGAGATCCCTTTCAATCCCTAAATTTCTGTGATTTCTGTGAACAGGCTGTTTTTGCATAACAGAGCTATATTTTAATATCAACAGCATTCGAGCATTCTTACCAAAGTTATACAACTGCTAGAGACATCTGGACCTAATACTGAAATGTTCCCTATTGCAATCTGTGTGCATGTGACTTTCGTGTGCCAGAATCTTTGTTTTAAGCCCTATTTAAAAGAAAGAACAGTATGTCCAGGGAGTTATAATTTTTTTCAGTTGTTTTCCTTTAAATAGTAAAGATACCTCAGACAAATAAAAATTAATAATTCTGATACCTGTAGAGGCAATCATATAAGGACAATCAGGTGTTGCCAATCACAAGGAGGAAGGTGTGAGCTCCTGTTAAGCCCACCTGTGCCCTATTAGGGCTGGCCCCAACTGCGCAGGTGCAGAACTGGGGGACCAATAAAAGTTGGGCTCCCAAAGGTAAATGGTTCTCACTCCTGAGCTGTCTGAGGAGGAGGCTAGTTGAGTTTGGAGTGTTAGTGCCGAGCTAGGCTAACTGAATCTAAAGGTGACTACTGAAGTACTGTTTATACATCTTGGCAAGAACACCTGCTGGACCTCAAAGGGCTGTGGCCCCAGAACGGTTAGTCCGCAACAGATACTGATGTTGAAATTATGGATTTCTTTGATGGTTAGTCAAAACCCATAATGAATGGCTGCCTTTGCCCTAATTAATGGCCCATTTTCAGGAGATACTTTAATTAACAGCTGACATTGAAGCATCACTACAATGTGCTGTGCAATTATCACCTGGCCTATTTCTGTGTGATTCATATGCTCTTGGAGGATAAGGTACAATGCCTTTTTTTTCCTTAAAGTTTTATAGAACAGAATGATGAGAAGAAACTGTCAGATCTTCAAAGGGATTTAGGGTAAGTTTTCCAGTGCAATTAGCCTAGTCTAGTGACTGGCTGCCCCCTTGAAAGAGGGGCACCCTAACATGTACCTCTCAGCTTTGCCCTCAGCCAGACATTTATAATCCATCCCCTCTCCTCAAGCTGGCAATGCCCTGAGTACTGCATGGAGAGTCAAGAATAATAATGCAACCAAACCCATTTGATAGCTCAGTGCTGTTAAAATGTCTTTCTCCTGCAGATTCCTCCATCTTCTTTCCCCTGTTTTGTGTCCCCAAGGCTCACCTTGTAGCAAGCCAGGCTGGCTCTGTTCTTTAGTCCTGGAATGAAAAGGAAAAAAAAACAAACAACAAACAACCTAGTTGTTTTGTTTGTTTTGCTACAACAGCTTCCTGACAGTTTGGTGAGCTTTCCTGTGTAAAGTCCAATAGCCCCAGTGGGTACTTCTTCCCAGAAAGAAGGAGCAAGAAGTGTGGGAGCACTAACCCCCAGAGGAGGTGAGCTGGCATTTTAAGCTGTAGTATAAAGTGGGCAGTCTTGTGAAATCAGATCTTGTGTAGGAGGGTGAACCACACATAGGCATATTTTTGTACTGTATATATTCCCTGCCAGAAAAGGAGCGTCTAATCAAATGACAGTGCTGGTAAAGCAAAAAGTGGAACTACATAGCAGGTGCCTACTGGCCTTTTGGCTGGACTGAACCCACTCCACCAGTGGTGAGTCATAACCAGACAGAGGACTTCACGGAGCAGGATGGGGTTTTGAGAAACCTGGTTTAGTGGGATATGTCTCTGCTTATGCAAGGGGGATGGAACTACATAACATTTCTGCTCCCTTCCAACCCAAACCGTTTGCCTTACCCTACTTGTTCAAACTGCTCTGTATTGCATGCAACAACTTAAGTAGCTATTAATGTTTAAATAGATTAGTATTTGCTGAGTCACTGAGAGAGTGAACAAACACCAGGCTGTCATGATGCCAAACCTCTCTCTCTGACCTGATGAATGTTTCATTATGCTACACCAAGTGAAACAGCTTTTAGCATGAAGGCCTGAGCACCTTTCCCTCATCTTCCCCACAACACAGCCCAGCATGCTGATCAGAGCACCTTCCCTAGAGAAATGAGATGGTTTGCTTGGTCAGAAGAGGATATTCAGCCTGGTTGGGTGATCCTTCCCATGCTGGACTACAAGAAGCTGTTGTTTCTTTGCCTTTTACAGCCATGTTTTGGTATAGCCCAGGGTTCAGCTCTGGTGCTACCTGGGAAGAGCTGAGTCTTTTGTGGACATGTCCAGAGACTGAATCTTGTGTAGCAAATAACCCCAGTCTTGTGTGCTGGTGGCTTTGATTCATGAGGCGGACAGGCTGACGCACAAGTGCCTGATAAGGTTACAGTCCTGAGGAATGCATGGTGACTATCCTGTCCCCAGCCAGCCCTTTTAGCCAACAAAATCAAAGCAAATTTAATTTGGCATGCAGAGCTGTGTTTGGAAAGCTACAGCAGCTCAGGGTTTTTTCAGATATCCACAGTGGGGACAGGAAAGACAGGGTGGTAGTCTTGTTTGCTAGCCTGATATAAATTGCCCCTTGCCATGAATCACAGCTGAGCTGAGCAAGCTGTGAGGAGAAATTGAATATTATGATTCTGGATCCAGAAATCTAAATTTTAGCAAGATTTTTCTAAATTTTTCTAAATTTAAGAAATTTAGAAACCGAATGCTGGTATCCTCATCTTTTTTGTGGACCTGACCTTTGGAGTATGCATTAGGTCATCCTTCAGCCTGTTACACTTTCACAAAGAGCTGATGTTATTTGCCTCCTAAAAATTACTGTCAAGTGACTCTTTATGAACTGATTGTGGGGTTATCTGTCAGTTAGTATCCAATAATTCCTGAGATGTAAGCCTGGAGCTGTCATCGGTTTGTTCCATGACTATGAAAGGAGTTTATAAAAATAGCACCAGGGAGTTCTGTATCTATTGGAGTTCAATATTTCAGTCTGGCAGCCTTGGGTCTGAGAGTGAAAAGCTGCTCTTTAGTCAGTCAGCTTCTGGGTCAGTGATAGGTAATGGGAACATACTAAATAATTCAGGTGGTGACCTGACTCTCCTAGGGCAGTTACTGCTTTAGCAGTGCAAGGAGAAAGTGTTCTTGAAATCAGTGGGATTGTTTGCACGGATAAGAGTAAGATCCTTTGTGGAACTGCATTTTTTTCCTTTTTCCATTTTTGTTACCTTCTTAAACATTCAAACATGAGGACTAGTGTCACTATCCTGCTGGAAGTTGCAACCCCTAAGGGGTCTCTAGTTTCTGTTTTCAAAGAAAATCCCATCTGTCTGTTCATTTTTCTCCAGTCCTCATTCTGCACTCAGAGTATAAGCTATTCTAATCATCAGTGCAATAAAAGACAAAAGTGCAAGGAAAACTTTATGGAACTGAAGGTCAGGTTTGTGCTGCTTTCGATAAGTGCTGCTAGGTGGCAATATGTTACCTAGAAAAACACGAGCTTCTGACCAACATCCCTCTCCTCTGCTTTCAAGGTGTCTGGGCATTGCTCTGCTCCACAAGGGTCAAAGCCATGGAATAAGACCTGGTTGAGAACTCCTTTATTTGGACATTTCTAACTGGATGCTGAGGTTTTCCAGAAACAACAGCAGGACTGAATCCTACTGGAAAAATCTCTCTTCTGTGAACCCAGGAGGAAAAATAAGAGGCAAGCCTGCCTGCTGTAATATTTGTTTATATGGAGAACTTTGTAATAAAGGAATGAATACTTCTATTATATTAAGATATTGATGGCTGGGACCAGAATATTTTATATTCTCACAGGATTCTCTTAACAATACAAAATTATCTGTTGAGAGTGCAAAGATTTTGTTTTTCCAAATGTATGACTAATTTAAATTCTCTACATGTTCAATCATAATATTTAATCAACCAGACTAATTTCAAGGCATTTGTATTGACAGCTGGATAGAAAAATAGCTTTAATAAAGGTGAAGAACTGTGTTTCCAGATACATCTTTCGGCCATATTACAAATACTTAAAACTGAGTCATCTTATGCATGTGTGTTAACAAGGATGCAGGAATAAAAACTGGCTCATCTTTGCATATTGCTTTGAATACAGAAAGAGATCTGCATTGAAATGAGCACTTGTTTCTTTTGATGTGGCTCTTGGCATGGCAGTGCATGTTCTTTCAAGGGCCAGGGGAAGGACAGAGAGGGCAGGGCTGTTTGTGACACAGCCATTTTATGCCAACTATAAGTTTACATGAATTGACAGAATAAAAATGCCTCCCTTTTAATGCAGAGGTGGTTTGCAGCTGGCTCAGCATTGTGGCCCAGCTTGCCTGGGTGCAGGTGAGAACCACCTGGGGCTGGGGAGGCAGTGGCCAGGAGCAGGCCTGCTGGAAAGGGCTCATGCTTGTGCTGACAGGTGAAACATACATGCATACAGACAGACAGATGGAACAGACAGATAGATGTGGACATATGGAGCCTGAGCCTGTACTTACGCAGCCCCAGAGAGCAGCACCGGGGATGGTATGCAGGGCAGGAGGTCAGTGCTCCACTTCTGGTCAACTCTTGTTCAGTCAGGAGAAGAGGAGGCTGAGAGGAGACCTTAGAGCTCTGTTCAACCACCTCAAGGGAGGTTGGAGTGAGGAGGGAAACAGCCTCTTCTCCTTAGTGGACTGAGATGGGACCAGAGGAAATGGATGGAAGCTGTGCCAGGGGAGGTTTAGGCTGGATGCTAGGAAACATCTTTTCACTGAGAGGGCTGTCAGGCATTGTAATGTCCTGCCCAGGGCAGTGGTGGAGTCACCATCCCTGGAGGCATTTAAAAGGTGTTTGGACCTGGTCCTTAGGGACATGGTTTAGCAGTTAGCTTATGGTGTTTGTCAAAGCTTGGACTGGATGGAGATCTCTTTCAACCTAAACATTCTGTGATTCCCTACAGGTGAGTGACCCGAGGTGAGGTGTTCTGTGATGGTGGAGAAAGTGCTTATCTGTTACTTAGCAACCCCGCAGTCTCCAAGTGTCTTCTGCGGCAAAACTGCTTAAATTTATGCAAGAGTTTTTTGTGCCCGGCGATCACCCACGAGGGGAATGTGTCAGGGAGCAAAGGACACCACTTGCCCGCTACAGCTCCGGCTACCGAGCTGCCGGCCCCAGCCCAGCACCGGGCTCTCAGGTGCTCAATACCCGTCAGAGCCTCCACTCCCCACGGCGGAGAGGCCCCAAGGCCTAACACAGCGGCCCAGCCTGGGCCTCCCCGCAGCGCGGAGTCGGCCCCCTCGGCCCGGCCGCGGTTCCCGGTGGGGCCGCTTTCCTCGCAACACCGCCCGNCTCGCAACACCGCCCGGCGCCGGGAAAGGCCGCGGCGGTGCCAGGTCAGTGCTGGGCCTTGGGCCTGCGTAGCCCATATCGGGGCTTGCGGTGCTCGGGGGCTGCCCTTGGCGGCTTGCCCAGACCGCGGGAGGGCGAAGAAGGCTCCGCGGCGGGGCTGGGACTGTTGAAGCGGCTTGGGGCCTCTGTAGGGCTCCGGAGCTTGCGGTGGTGAGAACAGGGAGAAAGAGAGAGCGGGGCCCGGCGGCGGCAGCTGCTGATGGGAGAGGCGGGAGGCGCCGTGCGGCCCGGTCCCCGCCGGCCGCTGGGTGCCTGTCGGAAAGGCGACCTCGCCGGGGTTGGAGCGTAGCCGTGGTGTGCCTGCCTGAAAATATTATGCTCTTGCTTGCCTTCAACACAGAGACCCGGGTTCTTACTTTGGGAACATCCAGTTGCAGCCCCTTTTTGTCCCCTTTTGGCACGGAGCCCTCCATTGTCTGTTCATTTGTAATACATAAATAAAAGATAGGCTGTGCCAGGAGTGCTTGTATGGTTTAAAGTGCTACAGGCACTTGTCGGGGTTTTGGCATTGTACAAGGTAGCAGCAAGAAGCTTCTGCTGGGGAAGGAGTTTCCCCCACTCTCTCGAGTCTTCACTTTTCTCCCAGGGTAATACCATGCCATTGCTTCCCAAAATTTAGTGCGTAGAGCCAAGGAGGCAGGTGACATCCTGTGTTCTGTTGTGCTTCAGCTAGTTCCCAGTGCCCCAAGAGATACACCCTGAGAGCTGTGCTGGGTGTCCAGACATCAGTCTGCCCTTCAGCTGCTGCTGTCAGCAAGAGCATTTCCTGGTGATGGTAAGGGGAGGAATAGGAACGAAGAGTCCACTGAGTGGAACTCATACCACTGGTATACTAAAAAATTTAAAACAGTTTTCAAAGCAAATTAATCACTGGGAAAGCATCAGCATTTGTGGTTGCAGCTAGACTGAATTAAACCTTATGGTTTAGGATTTGGTTACTAAAAAGTGAATAGTGAGTTGACTGTGGTCATTTCTGTTACTGTGAAGTAGCACGTCTGTTTGTTCTAAAGGTGTTCAAACTTCACTTAGCAAGCAGTGAGCTTTATATAAAAAGTGTTTTCTATCACTGTTATAGGGGGTCCTTTTCTGACAGAGATGAAGGAAACTTCTTCAATCAAAGCATTAAAAATAAAGGGCCCATGTGCTTTTTTCTGAAGATAATGGATTCTCACTCTCACTGTCTGCTCTGAAACTCAAGATCTTGTACCCACCATGTGACCAAAATCAAATGTTTTTAGATAGTGTCATGTATGTTTACAGAAAAATTTCTAATTTTGCATTGGAAAACTTCTAATTTTTTGCCTTTCTAGTTTTGCAGCCTTGAATGCCATTACTTTTCAATGGATCTAGGTATATTTTTGTGTGATGTTTTTACTAGGTCTTCCAAACATTAAAAATCATTCCAATTATTAAAAGAGGATATAATTTTTTAGGAACAGAGAGGTAATTCATGTCTAAATCTTAACCTGCAGGGGCCGTTAAAAAAATACAAAACTAAGCGAAGAACACATAATTTGTAGAACACATAGCTTGCTATCCCCAGAACTGAGCTGCTCAGAAACAATGAAAATGCAAGGTAAAAAAGAGAAATGTAAAAACAGAGAAGAGGTGCAAAAGATAAGCCCCCTTAAAACTGGAGCCAGTGACATGAGGATTTTTAGTTACAATGTTAAAAGGTTTTTTTTCCATGATGTATTTTTATTTCATAGGAGTGGTTTAGAAGTCATTTCACTTAGTTAAATTTGGACACTTCTTGTTCTCTCGGCTTCTGGACTGGTAAACATTGTTTCTAGTGCTGACATCTAGAAAGTAGGAGGCTCCAACTTTTATTCTCAACAGTAATATAGAGGCTAATAGTAATGTAGTGGTTAAAAATCTATCCTTTATAATACTGGCTACTTCTAAAGCCAGTTTTTAGAGGAGTCATAAAGCTCTTTTAAGTGTCTTCACACTGAACTGGAGAGACTATTGAGCCCACCTCATTTGTCTACAGTTGCCAACCAGAGATGATGTACTAAATATCTGAACAGGGTTCAGCAAGTTTGAGAGCCACAGCATCTTGAGAAAGGCAGAGCTTGAGATGGCTCTGGTTGAACTTGGCAGGAGTTCCTGCTTTGTGTAGAGGTACCACAGAGGAGGTTCATTTCCCTTCTTGGGAAAGTAGGATTTCCCAAACTTGATTTAGTTTATTTATTTATATGTTATGTTTTGTCAGTAGGTTTACTGCTGCTAATCCCTTAGCATGATCAAGATGTGCTCATTGCTTTCTTCTGTCTGAAGGAAAGCCAGCTGGAGAGGTGACTGCCCTCAGCTTACCTCAGCTGCTAATTATATTGGAGTGGGAAGAACCTGTTAGGCAAGGTGTTTAAGTTAATCTAACCCACTCATCATTCAGGGAGAGAGATGTCTCAGTGGATGGGGTAGGTGGAGTACTCAGACCTTCAGGTGAGATGTGGTGACAAACAGCTGGAAGCAGTGGCCTGTTCAGCCAGTGCTGGGCAGAAACCTTCAGGTGAGACCTCCCTCCTACACTTTTTCTCTGCCTGAGGGTAGGGTTCAGTGACTCCTCTTCACTGTGAGACCCATGCTTTTGTCTTGATTTGCATCCAGACCAGCCCCCTTTGATCTTGCTGTTTCTGAATTCCTTCTCTCTGTCCAACACTGGAACTTATTTTCTTGCTCTTTCCCCCTCACACACACAATTGCCCACCACCCTCTGTGCCAGCTTCCAATCACTTTGCGTTAATGACTTCCGTTCCTTTTCAGTCTACTATTTTTTGTACAGATAGACTATTTTCATGCAGTGGTTTTCTCTTTCACTCTGCTTTTTCATCTGCTTTCACGTTGTGTGGTCAATTATGCCAGTCCTCAGGATTGGGTCACCACTTGCTTGCCATTTGTTAGTCACTGCGGGAACCTGGTGATGCATCCAACAGTCATGATCACTGCTCTCTAGTACAGGTTAATGCCTTCTGCAGTCACTGCTAGGACACACACACAGGGCAGGACTGTGAGTCATCATCACCATCTTCAGTCTGCATTTTCTATCCCTTTCTCCATGCCCTGTCTTCACATTTCTGTGCTTGTTACAGCAGCTGCAGAAGATCCTCAGGTTATGTTCTCCTGTGTTTTTTGACCCATCATCTTCCTTTGATGCCTTTGACAGTGTCACAGAGGTGCCCTTCTTGTTCAGAAACAGAAATTCAGCTGTTATTTTTTTGCAGGTGACTTGCAAGTCTGTTTGCACATTACACCTGTCAAATGTTTCCTTGTGTGTGGGCCAGGAGGTATTTCCCCGATGTATTGAAACCACATCCCTTCATCTTCTCCCCATTTTCTTTTCCCTGGCTTGTGTCAATAATTCAGGCACTATCTTTGGGCTGGGTTTTTCCCTGGTCATGCATTTTAACTTGTTGATTGTTTCTCTGTAGCTGCTCTGTAGTGCAGCATTTCTTATTTGTGCATCGAACTTGAATGCTTGTTTGGGGTCTCAACATCGGGTTCTCTGGTTTGTCCTTAGTTCTACCCATACAGGAAATCACAAGCTGCATCCCTTACCTGTCCTCTGCCTTGCTTTCTTTAGGCTGCTGGCAACTGCAACTGGCAACGTTGCTGGAGATTACTGTTTGCTACAGTGTGTTTTAAGAGGAAAAATTGGTGTTGCAACAGAGTAGTGGGGAATGAATGGTAAAGGCAAATATGCTTTTTCAAGAGTTGGAGGTTATTAGCTTCCCAAGGAGTCTGCTTGGTTAGAGAATATTTGTGCTGGTGTTTTTTATTATTGTTATTAACATTGTGGGAGCTGAATTTTAAGTAGGCAATTACCAGAAGCTCCCAGAAGACCTCTGATACATATTTATGCACAAAAATACATTATGTTGTGTATGAGTGTCTGCATAAAGATACATTCATTGCTCTTGCATAATGTGTGTCATTCCTTTGATACTGAAGTGTTGGCATTCCCCAAGTGTTCCTGTTAAGCCACAGTCTGCTAGCCCACAGACAATGGTGTTATAAAATCATTTGAGTGCCAAATGGAATTTAAACTATTGTTTAAATAAGAGGTTTATATGAGAGGTACAATAAGTGAAATGAGCAACTATTGATATCCACATTGTCATCTTATCTCTTAGTTGTCATGGGTGATACGTAAAGCTGTAGCTTTTAAAAACATTTGAAAGATACTAACTGTGCACACTGTTTACTATTTCTGTATGGTCAGGTTTGTTGTTTGTTGTTTTTTTTTTCACTAGAAGAACTGCTTGTAAACTGTATGTGCTCCAGGTATTAATGGATATAGCATGTTTGACTTTTAAAAATTTGACTAAGGTTTCATTTCTGAGACTATACCTAAATAGATATAATTATGAAAATCTGAGCATTTTGGTGTAATAAATATCTTTTGACTTGTCTTACAACAATGTGTCAGTTACTGCAGCATGTCTCTCCTGGCACTGCTTTCACTTACAGTACAGAAAATCAATTTCAGTCATGTCTTGGATTGTGAGTGCTCCATACTAATTGAAATTTTGGATCTTGTTTGTCAGAGATCAGCAGAAATCCTTTTATTTTGAGAGAGCTTAAATATCACACTTTTCCTGAGTGGTTAGATTTCTCAGACCGAACTGTAAAAACAATCTTGTTTTTATTTTAAAATGTACTGGGTACTGGCTGGTACTCTAAGAGATGGCTTTAAAGAAAATCATTCAGTGCTAATACCTTGCATGACTCATGATTAATGAGTCATGATCAGCAGGCAGTGGTGTCCAATTTGTTTTCTAACCCCGCACTTGCTGATGCTCTTTATTACCATAGTAATAATATTAAAGAGCTGATAATGCATATAACCATGCAGTTGAAAATGATAGATTTTTTTTTTTTAAAAAAATTTCCATATTTTAAGCCTGGTTTGCTCTGTACATTTTTTAACATGTGAAATCCAGGTAGTGTAAAAGTGAGCAAATAAGTATAATTTGACAGGTTAACAGAACAGACTTTTTATTTTTATTTTTCCCTTTGCTTTCAAGCCAATCATGGCTTCCTAGAGAATTAAACTGGGTAGGCTTTGTATTAATTAAAAATTGGGAGGTAATTGCTCAAGCTACACTTTGCAATGAGAGCCTGCATTATCCATGCTTTTTAATATTTGCTCTCTCCTGAGCAAAAACTTGTAGATGGATGGAAAGTTTTATTGCATGAATGTGTGTTGGGGAGTCACTACTGAAGTATTAGAGAAAATGGAAGGCTGTTTCTCTTCAGAGAGTCTGAATATAAAAAGAATCATTTATTTGAGAAATGAGCTTTGGAAACCTGTTCTTAGTGTTAAATGAAGTTTTACCAAGAGAAGCAGCAGCTGAGTGATGTTATTTATAAAGTAATGGACCTGGTATTCAGGTAATCAGATTTTTAATTTTATTGATTTTTAATTACTTTTACTAGTTTACAGTTGAGTGCAGAAAAGTTGGTTGTGACAGATTAAAACCTTGAATTTATTAAGGAACTCAGAAGACTCTTCAGTGTCTCACCAGATGGTAAAATGTTTACCAGTTCCAGTGCATATGACTTTATAATACATAGATTCATAGAGGCCGTATTAGTCTCTTTGTGTTGAACTTGTGAGACAGTGCTGTATTGTTGTGGCAGGACAGGTATAAATGTACATGTATTGGTGGCTCTCTTTGAGAGTTTTAAGATGGACTGTGATATATATGTGAATAGCATTAGGTGACAGGGAATGTGTCTCAATATAGGAATGGTCCTCAGTTCTCAAGTTTTGTGTTCAAGTATTTCTCTCAGGAATGCCTTGCTTTAATAATTGCTTACAGAAAAGCAGGAGATCTGGGTCCTGAAAGCTAAGGGTTTGGATAGGATTTCTCCTCCAACATAAGTGTGGGGTTTGTGTATTTTTTTTTTAGTGGGAAGATGAGGGAGGGTTTAGCAGATTAGTACAGAGTGAGTTTGTCTAATGGAACATGTAAACGTCTTGCTACAGTTCTTGAGCCTCTGTCATGATCAGTGCACAAATAGGTTTGGGTAATTTTTACAAGAAAATATTTTTAAAGATGCTGATTTCTAGTTTAACTGCTAAAACAACTTCACTAAGCTCTCCCTGTTAGCTAAAAATGCAGCCTTTGATCATTTCTTTAGGCTTTTATGATTGCATCACCTTTATAGTTGATTCTGCTGTCCCATTTCCCTCTCTGTCAGAGAGTATGGAGTGAAATGTATTTCCAAAGAAATTTTCTGATTTCTCCTCTTTCCCCCTGTTTATCTCCAGAAGTGGCCATGTCTCTGTGGAGGAGTTTGCTTCAGACTACAACTCAGAGTATACTACAACAGCGAAGAACCTTACTGTATAATGGTGCTCATGGCTACGAGGAAGACTTGGTAAAGAAGAAACTTGCACAGTTTGCTGGTGGATCCGTCAACCTTTCCAAAGATGTCAATGGCATTGGAATACTTACTTTGAACAATCCAAAGTTAATGAATGCCTTTACAGGTATCATATATAGTTGATGGGGTTCCTGTTTTGTTGTTTTTCTACTTCAGTTACCCATTTTCGCATTTTGCCAAAATAAAATGAAAAGCTGTGCCTTACCATTCCTTATTTAAAAGAAAAAATGTTTAACTTTTATTCAGGTATGCAGCAAATGTCCACTGTTCTGCATAGTAGCTTTACTACAGATGTCGTAAGAATAAAAAAAAAAATTCTTAATGACGCAGGCAGAATGTGTCAGAATCTGCTTCTTCCCTTTTTGTTTTCTTCTGGTCAGCACGACTCTGTTACTGAACTCTTTCTTGAATCCTCTTTCATTTTGTCTCTACTGCTTTGGAAACATAGAATACTTACATGGGGGTAGGAAGATACCATCTTCCTTTTGTAAGTGGTGTAGAAAGGGTGGGTTTACTCTGTTCTTTACCTAAAGCCTTCCTTGGACCTTAAAAATCTTTGATTTGTTCTTTCCCAGTTACCCAAAATGGCTTACTTTATAAATTAATTTCCTTTATGTTTTGTAGACCAATGCCTGTTTGAAGATCAGATGAGCTGGGTATTCTCAGTGGTTGCAGATCAGAAATCTATTTAGTATGCTTTTACACTGGACAACACTTTGTTATCAAAACCAAGTTTTTTTTAAAAATCCTTTATTAATCTCCAAGATAGGCTGCAGTCTCTCCTTCACTGTCTAGAATATTCCCGTTTATGCTGTTCTCTTCAGACATAAGTGGCACAAGTTCAGGATCTGCATCTGCCAGAGCTTGAGCTGTGCATAAGCCCTTAGGGTAAGAATGCCTTTTCCTCTTAGTATTTTGAAATGGATACATTTGTGTCATCTCATTAATTTCGTTTTTGCTGTTCTGTTTTCCTGCCCCGTTCTCACTGTTCCTTTGCTGTCAGCAAATATGTTTGCAACCCACTAGCAAAGCTTAGAGCTTTTTACATGGAGAACATCAATCTACTCCTTTCAGTAATGATAGTTAGTAGAAAGGAAGAGAATTTAACAGAACAAGGGAATTAGTCATGATGCACTTAGATGTCTCTGCAGTTACTCCTTTGTTTTCTAACTTTGGAAGTTGTACCTAAAAGGTGTTAGCATGGAGATAGTCCTCCTAAATGCCTCTCCATCAGCATACTTGCTATTATACAATCATAATTACATTATTGTTTCCTCTTTTTCAGTACATTGATATTTCTTTTTGGCTCGAAATAGAACTGTGCAAGGTACAGTTTGTAGACTGACTGTTCGTAGCTTATTTGTTTTGGAAGTTGAAGGAGGCAGGAGAAGGGGGAAGTACTAGCAGAAGGATAAAGGGCAGATGAGGCCCAGCCAGCTATGGAAATCAGATGAAATACAAGTCAAATTGCTTAAAACTTTCATAAAAACTTACAACTATGTTTCCCGTTTTCTGGGTGCTTGGCAGAAGGTCCTCAGAACTGAAGTGTCCAGCAGTCACAGCTGCTATTTAGGTAGCTGTACTTTGACTATACAAAATGCTGAAATCACATCACATCTCTCAAACTGAGCACCCCACATTAGCAGTTATTTTCTCTCTTGCTCAGTTAGTGGCCCGTAAAAAAAAAACCTCTTATCTCCTTATAGGACTGCTTTGAAAATAAATTATTAGTGTATGCAAATTAGACGCTCTGTTAGCAAAAATGAGCTACAAAAACCTGTAAGGAAATTAATAGTTCTGTCCTTGCTGAAGACCCTGACTAACATAGAGTAAGTGAACCATAGGGTCAGGAAGTTCTGTGTTATGGTAGTGTGTGGGGTCCTGTAGAAAGCAGTACTCCATTTTGCAAAGTAATATCCACAGAAATATGTTCTGGAAAAAATCTTACTATGGCAGTTCGAGAGAGTTCTGCTTCTTTCTACTGTGCGCTTTTGCCAGAGACTTTTGTGGTTACAGGAAGGAGAGTAGAAGCAAAATCCCCTTGTCCACTGCAGTGGATGGTATGGCATATTAATTTATACTGCATTTCATTTTGTGTTACTGTCTGTAAATGAGGAACTAACTAGCACCTGATCCTTTTCCTTTTGTTGTGTATCAACTAATAACCTCGGGAGAAATATGGAGAGGGATGGCATGCACAACCCTGAACTTGCCCCAGCAAGACCTGGTTGAATTAATCAGCCAGAGCCTGTAGAGATCCCACCTCAAAGAAATTCTGTTGATTCTGTGTCTCAGAGCTTCTGGGTAGTGGTAGATGTGAATTTATATACACTTAAAAGCTTCCTTTAGAAAGCTGCAAAACATCATTAAACTGTTGAGCGAAATCCTATTAGCCAGGCATTTACTTTCTACAGCAGCTTTTTATCTTGAAGGAATTCTGTTTATTCTAAGCTCGAGCAACTCACAAAACCAAACTCAGAACAAAATTGTTGGCGAATTGCTAATGAGAAGAGTGGAGGTTGTTAAGCCTTTTTTTCTCTTCCTAATTGGAATCTGATAGCCACCTGTTTGAAATGGTCAGTTTAAGCCTTGTGGAACCAATTTCAGCAACCCAACCTCTGGCTGAAGTTGAACTTAATTTAAAAGAGAAGGAAGCCAGCCTGCAGGAATTAGATAATAATGGTGATAATTCTGTTTTCTATGATTGACTTTAAAGCATTTATTCTCAGATTATAATTAAGATGGAAAAAAATTATCATTCCAAGGAGATTTTTTTTCTACGAAAACCATGAATTTACTGTTGTCAAATGCTGAATGACCAAGTCTAGCAGAATGAGGATCTGCTTTCATACTGTGTTCTCATCATTATATTGAATGTTGTGGACCATGTCTGTTGTTAAAATAATAGCTTGATTAACTGCTACAAAGAGCTCAGGATCAACAAGGTAAAATTCAATGAGAGCAAATGTAATGTGCAACACACAAAAAGCATGATCACATTGTAAATACAGAGGGCAGAGGAACTCATAAATTTGTTAGAGGACTGTAGTCTGGACCTGACAGTGGAAAAAACCCAACCCAGTGCCATTCTGGTATATAATATGTAATATCCACTTAATTATTGCTCTTCTCAGGCTATTTCAGTGATGGAGACCAAGTCTTAGGTGGAAGGGCTTGACTGAGAATTCACTCTTAATCTAGTGCTGGGAAGCTGACTTCATAAGGGACTGCAAGGAAAAAAATGCAGGAAGGTAGAAAAAAAAAAGTGTCTTCACGTGAAGATGGCTGCTAATGGGCAATTTCATAACAGCCTGAAGTTTGTGCATGCAGGCACAGGGTCAAAAAACTCAACACTCATGGCAGAAAAGGACAGAGTCCTTGAGGGTACTAGGCTAAAGCACATTTCTGTCTAAAGAAAGAAAGCCTGTCCATATAAATTCTTGTCAAATAAGGAGAAAGCTGAGAGTATCATCAGCCTGTACGTAGGCTGCTTTCTGAAATTAGTTTCTGTAAATATTTTTTCTAAAGGTTATAACTGCATGAGAGTCACAGCGTTCGGAGGGGGAAGGTTATTGCTGGGTAAGCTCAGTTGGTGTGGAAGATGCTGTAATAAGGATGAGCTTTAGAAACAGAAAACAAGCTCTAGGAGTTTGTAGAGATCCACCTTGGGAGGGGTACTTACATGAATACATGAGACTACTGTGGTTAAGCTAGAAGCAGAAAGCTGCTGCTATGCAATCCATACATTTGGAGCCTAGAATCTACTTTGTGAAGAGAGCCTTTCTAGAAAGGTACCACGAAGGAAATCAAAGGTGTTTTAGAATGATCTTTTTTCTTGTCCTTTTAAAAGATAAGTTCTTTGCCCCTGTTTTCAAATATGTGTCTTTTTCTTTTGGGTAAACAATTCTAAATGTCTGGCCCACAACATGGTTTCATCTTCAGCCTTTTCTTAGGGATCTTTATTCATATTCACACCTTTGACCTCAGTTTGCACATGATTCTTTTCTGTACTGTGCCAGCTCTTTGGGCAGGGTGAAATGACAGTAGCACCAAAATGGTGCTAGATGGACAGAATATATGTGTCCAGAATATATGCAAACAAGAATAAATCAGTTTATGCTTACCTCCTGGCATTTTTTTTTTTTTTTTGTGAGCATACCAAAAAATTGCAGAATATGCTTCAGAATTTTTAGGATGTGCATCTTCGAGGAAAAAGCATGTTGGTGCTTGTGTGGTGGATTTTAAGTGATGCTTTCCATTGTGTTTTTAAGCCCATCACTTATTACTGATAACTTCTTTCTGGTGATGAAAAACAGAATGTAAACATACAGTGGTGGTGATAATTTTTTGTTAAAAACTTTGCTTCTCCTTTCTTGTGATAGGCACTATGATGTTAGAACTCCAGGAGAGGGTAACTGAACTGGAAAGCTGGAAGGATGGAAGAGGCCTTATCATCTATGGTGCAGGAAACACCTTTTGCTCAGGATCTGATTTGAATGCTGTCAAAGCAATATCCAACTCTCAGGCAAGTAGTGATACAAATTATGTTTTTGAAGAAAAATTAGCTTTCTTATATTCCCAGAGTACTTTCAGACAGGTGTTGCACTATGCTTCTGATGCAGTTTTACATGCAAATCATGAAACCAGGCTTTCAAAATGGTTCAAAAAATGCTGGCAGATCCTTTAAGCCATTGCTTAAGTGATACTGTAATTGATTCATAACACTGAATTCCTACATTACATATTCTTTTTAGCCTTTCCTTTTAAAAATGTCATTTCAATTTCTCAGTGCAATATCTGCTGGACTTACACAACAAAGAACCTGTGCTTCCATAATTTGACCTTTAAAAGCAGATACAAGTAATAATTTCTCACATATTGTCAAGTCAAAAGCAAATTTAAGTGGCATGGGTGCTGTCACAGAAGGGTTTCAATTGGACCTGCATAACATGGAAAGACAGGTGAAATTCTTGAGCTGTAGAGCTTTAACATTGATCTTGGAGTCCAGTCAAGTGAGTCATAGAAGTAACTATGGGTCTGAAGAGATCAAGACTTAATAGCATTTTTTTTGCTCATGCTAGCCTGTCTTGACAACTTGCACTTTCTCTCATTCTTTTTAAAGGTTAATCAGTGGTTCTTGGCAATGTGTGAAATAGGAGTTGGGCAATGTCAGGGGAAGGGAGCCTTCCTGTGCTGCTTTTACATCCTGGTTTGCATTAATAGATAACTGGCATCCTGGTGCTCTTTTGTTTCCCTTTCAAGTTTCAAGATTTGCCCATGAAATTTAATTTTAATTGAATATTCCAGTAACAACTCAAAACCTGATTAGTCTGGTATTTGTTTTAGTGATGATTTGTATCAGTTAAGGAAACTACGTATAATAAAAATGACAATGCCTCAAATATTTCTGGCCTTATAAAATAAACAGGATAGTCCAGTTTTTGAAAATTACAGGAGGCTTTGTTTCCTTTGTGTAACACCCTGAGAGGTATGATTTTCTTAATACGGATATACCATACTTTATGGATATAGATGTCCTTTGAGGAGTTTCAAATTAGGAACTTTAGAAGCAGTGGTAATTTTAAAAATATAGAGATCTTTTATTTTTTTCAATATTTGTTTGTTTAACCTGAAATTTACAGCTTATTTTAGCATTATAGCAACAGAAAATGAGCAGGCGCTGAGAATGGATCATTTCTTTTCTTACCTGCAATCTAGGCTTCCTTTCAGAGTTCTGCATCCACTAATTTTTTAGTAATTCTGCTTCTATTTTCTCTTGAACATTTTGTATTTGGTCTATATGTTTATACAAATTCTGTGGAACCATTGCAGAGGGCTCTTGTAAGGATTAGAGTCCATAGTAGATAAATATTGGGAAGAAGGAAATGTGTAGGTATTAACTATAACTTTGTTCAACATTCTCTGGAAAGAATCTAAATCTTGTGCTGGTGCTGGAATCACCAGAAGTAATCCAAGAACAGTTAAATATATTTTTTTTCTGTCTCCTTGGGAGACTTCAAACTACTTATCCAGAACTGAGAATATCTGTACAATAGCCAGCTCCTAAACCATCTGTTTGATAGGATTTGATAGTCTATCTTTAATAAAAGTTTAATAGAATAAGGGATAGCATTTGATGTTCTTTAGTCTTGTAGAAACTTGCTCTCCTACTTACTGCAGGAGAAAGTTTTGTCTGGTTTCAGATTAAAAGAGTATTAGGTTAAGTCTTCTGTCCATGGACATACCTAAGGCCAAAAAAAAAAAAAAAGAAATAGCTTTGTCCCTGACTTGGTATGTTTTTCCTTTAAATTCTTCCAAGGCTGCTTTAACCCATAGCTTTTAGTAATTATAGAAGATACTTTTACTTTATTCAACCTGCTGGTTAAGGGGAGATGATTGTATTTTTTTGCAATCTGTGATATAGGTGCAGGAAAGGCAAAATAATGACCAAGAATGCTGGAGGATTCTTGTGCTCCCTAGTGGCTCCTCCTCCTCCTTTTCTATCACTCTTGGTTGTCCTTCTCCCATGATCCTACCTCTGGATCTGAAAAGCACCCTTATCTGTTATTCTTTGGTAAATGCTAACGTTAGGTCACTAAACCACAGAAGGCAAATTAATAGTGGATTGAAAAAACCAAAAAGATTCTTTTTTTCCTGTCCTTGTAAACCTGGTTCCTAAGAGCAATAACTTTATTCTGGAGTGAGACTTGAAAAGCTGGCTAGCTGAAAATTAAGAAAAGCTCTTGAAAGGACATCTGAGAGGTGAATTTCACTTTCTTTGATTCCTATCTATAAGCCTTAGGGCAGAGATTCCCAAGCAGGAAGCCATGGGAGGAGGAGGAGGATTGAGCAGTTAGAGGTGATTTGGAAGTATTGTTCTATCTGTAGTGAAAGTGGACCCCAAGCTCTTGCAGCAAAAAGAGACAGGAGTTATTTCCTACTTTAGGAAGGACTGCCTCCCCTAGCCCCATTGCAAACTATTAATCCTTTTCTTTCACAAATCCATACTGTATTTTACCTGACATTCTGCTTTTTACTTTTCTTCTTGTTCCGAGGACAGTATTAGAGCTGAAAATGTGATTATTCCTCAGACTCCTCTCTTATTCAGATAAAGTATTCTGACTAGTAGCCTTATTTTTCTTATCAGCAAGCTTTGAAGGGTGTGTTGGCCAGGACTCAAGTAATTATTTAATTTTTTTTTACAGGGTGTTTTCTGTGCAGTCATTTTTTCTGTGTGATACCCAGTAATCTCTCTATCACCTGAGAATAGGAAGATATTTTTTTTAATGTGTAGCCAGTTATAGCTGTATTTATCAGGCTGGTCTGTTCTGGCATTAATCTTTAATTGCCATTTTGGTATGAGCTCAGGCAGCTGATTTGAATGCAAGGACTCTAATTCAATGAAGTGAAAAATTGCTTTCTGTGAAGAGTTTTTTTGTAGCTTCATCCTGATGTTTGTAGTTAGTTAGGAATAGTGCAAGTCCATGTCTGAGAACTGGTTCCTTGTATATTTGTCTGGGCTCTGAACTTTTCTTCCTGATCAGAAGTGCTAAGGCTGCTATCATAGAGGATTTGATTGTTCTTTAATTTGCAATGGAAATGTTGCTATGGGTCTTAAGGTAGGAGGTTGCTAAAGTGATAAATAAAAGTCTGCTTGTAAATTGAGGTGTGCTGAAATTTTCAAGCAGGCCTTTAATGTAATGAAACTAAAACTAAATTCACTGATTCCTCTGTAGTGTGGTAGGTTCCACCTGCCAGGGATCTGTCCTTAAACACCATAGTGCTGGTTGGCACTGGATAGAGTAGGTCTTGGGAACACATCAATAAATGGACAATAAATCAACTGAAGCTGACCTACTGTTATTTCAAGGTCTGTTTCAAGATTTACTGCTTATCTTTTCTTAACCCAAGGTATGAGTCAGAAACTTTTAATTAGGGCAGATTTTTTTAACTTGCCAACCCCTGCAAAATGGTTTTAGAACTTAGAACGTTTGGTGAATGCCAATGAAGAGATGTTTTCATGTTCTTTTTCTTCCTACCATTTTTCTTTTTTTTGAAAGACGTGCTGCTTTTTAACAACTTTTGGGTTTTTTTGGTTTTGGGTTGGTGGGTTTTTTTTACTTCTGCAGTGTCCAAACATTTGTTTTTAATTTATTTTAAATATGGATTAAATGGCATGTGGTGTAGTTCAGTGTGTATGTGAATGGGGCCATACTGGGTCATTTAGCCCTGTCATTTTTTGAGTTCCTGGTCAATACTGGATGCCTGAAAAGGGATATAAGGACAGGCAAGGCAAGATAGGCAATGATTTTGCTTCAAAATATTGTTAGGCCCCAGCAATTTGTGAGTAAGACTTCTAGAGCTAGAGGTACTGCCATGTATTCAATAACCTTTGTTGATTTTTCTGTTGTGAGTTTATCTAGTTGTTGTTGAATTCTTGTAGTCTTCTAGACATTGCAGTGCCCTGCTGAAAAATGTTCCACATTTTAAATACATGTTGCAAGAAGAAATGATCGTTTTGAACCCAGCAGCAACTGATTTTATTTGGAGCTCTTTAGTTCTTGTACTGGAAGAAAAGAGAACAATTGTTCCCTATTCATTATTGTTTCCAAGCTGGTGTAAAACATGAAGGAGGAAAGAAATAAGAAGAACCTTCTTTTCAGTTTTGTTTTTGTTTTGATGTTGTATGAAATGCTTTTTGGCCCAGACAATAAAAAAATGTAATTGATAAATTGTATCTTGTCTGAAACTTTATGGATCTGGAAGAGTGAAAAATGTGCAGCACTTTGTGGTCTTATACAGACTTTTAAAACTCAGCTTTATGGGTGTTTAACTGGGAGTGAGAAAAGGAAATATTAGAGGAAATGATGTAAAATTTCACATCATGAAAATTTAGTATTGCAATTACTTTAACAGTGGCTTAAATTATAACTGAAATTCTTAGTAACTGATAGAGTTCTGAGGTATTTATTTTTTTTAACCTGATCTATACTAGGTTTTCAATTTGTACATAGTGGGTTTGGACTGAAATTCAGGCAACATTAAACAAAGAGAAGAAACCCAGCTAGAGTAAATATAGTGAATACTTGTCTGTTCCATCTCTGTGTTTAGTTGCTTCACATTAGATTCACTTAACATTTTTTTAATTTCCTATTCTTTGTAGGATGGAATGAATATGTGCATGTTTATGCAAAACACCTTAACCAGACTTATGAGGTAATATATTTTATTTACCCTTCATTATGAAGTAATTATAAGGATTGGAATATGTTTTGGCTAGCTCCTTAACAAGATGTTTAAAGTTAAGTACATAGTTTTAAGTATGTAATTTTTAATCCCAGACCTTCTATTTGTGGATAGTAATCGAGTAGGTATTTATGGATTTAAATTAGACCTTAACATTTTCCAGCTATTAGACTTGCCAGAGACTGGGACAGAAAAAAAAAATCTGTAGGCTTATGTGGAGTGCTGAGGGCCAGGAGGTACCTGGAGTTAGGGAAATGTAGGTCTTCAAAGTTTCTGAAGTTGGCTTCTGGAACTCAGTGGAAATTGGTAGCTCTCAAAAAAACCAAGCAGACCAGCTTCTGCAGCCTACGCAGGTAACATTTATTTAATATATTTATTTAATCTTCCCACTTCATAAGGGGAATGTATTCAGTTCTACCATCTGTTACTTCTGAAAAACAATTTTTTTTCCTTTCCTTTAGATTTTGCTTCCCTTAAAAAATCGCATTTCTATTAAATCCATGTGTGGTGGAGTCTGGCTTTTTTTTTTTTTCTCTCTCTGAGAGCTCTTTGAACTCTTTGTTTTCAAATAATCTATATGACATCTATATGAGAAAGTGTTATGAGTTAACATTATCCTGTAAAACTCTTGAGGAGACTGGAGACTTAGTAGTACTAGTAGGAGTAGTGTATGGAATCCTCAGGATTCAAATTAGAATCCATTTGTGAAAGTTGAGTTCCATAGAATCAAAATCGATGGTGGCAAAACAAAGAGGAGGAAGATGTATGAAGATTAAGCCCTCACCTCACATGGACACTGAAGTGGACACTCATGAGTACACTGAAGTGATGGTTCAGGGGGAGCACTGAACTGCCCTCTGGGGATGTCTGTTGTAAATGGGATCAGTCTCCATTACTGGAAGCTGAGGCTGACTGTGATCCTGAATGAGGTGCCTCCAATGGATCAGTGTGGATGTAGAGGACTTGGACTTCTGGTTCCTCGTAGTCTGTAGGAATGATGAAGTTACCCTCTTCTAGTGGGTTTGCTTGTGCTATCTATTGTATGAAGTGTTTTGCAGTTGATAAGTGAACTTAGGCCATAAGAAATCACTGGTGCTTCTGTTAAAGTAAAACAAAACATTTGGCCATGATTGGGAACTTGACTTCTGAATGTGGTTTTCAAACTGTCCAATGAATTAAATTTTAATTTGTAGTAAAAGATGAAATGGCTGTATCAGAATGCTAAGCCTAGGAGTAACCAGTTGCCTTAATTTCTTAGCTTGTCCTAAGTCAGTCATTGTTCTTTAGTGTTCATTTGACAAAGGCAGTGGTGAGGGAAGTCCTCCCTACATACTCTTCCTTACCTCTGTCCTTTGAATTACCTTGAACATAATTAAATACAACACCATCAAAGGTAACAGATTGTTGCTATCCTCGAAGGATGGTTTTATCCTTGAAAAAAAAATGTTTAACTGATATAGTAGTAGCATTCTGAAGAAGCTGGTGAAGGTGTCATGCTGAATCTCATTGTTTTTAGATAACCCAGCCATGCAGTTCTTCTTGTCTCTTTCTGTAGTGTACTGGTTTAGTACGGGCTCTTGGGTCCCTGCCCTCTCACTCCTTGCAAATAGTCTTTTAGGTGTAATCTGTAGCATGTATGTTTCATAACATAGTACCTTATCATCTTTACTTTGATTCAATTTAATATGTCTGTCTTGCTCTTTCATTTTGGGTTTCCATATTATTTAATAGAATAATTATTTTAGAATGAGTGGAATTGGTATTGTGCTACTCACCCCCAAAGATGTAGTTACTTGAATGAGTTGGAAGAGTATATTTTTCTTATCTTCCACTGTAGAGATGGTTTGCTTGAATCCTTTTGTAATTTCTAGAAGACTAAAAGTATGAATTTTGTTTACAAAACTCTCTTATAAAGATTGCCTTTGATCAGTGTTGCACTAGTCCAAGGAAAAGCTCTTGGAGGAGGAGCAGAACTTACCACGGCATGTGATTTCAGGTAAGAGCAACAATTTGGGTAGCTGTCATGTTGGAGCCATGATTCAATGCTTGTACCTGAGAAATGTGGGAAGTTTGAGCTACCACTTTTATCACGAGTCTTGTCCCCAAGTTACAAGGTGTTAAGATCTAGGGTTTGTCAGCAGACTTCACAGGAAAAAGGTTTGTATTTCTTCATAGTTCAGAGGAAAGGTTATGTAATATCTGATGATAACAGTTTGTATCTCTGTATGAAACAAGAGCAGTGAGGAGCTTTAGCAACCAACTGTGTCACGGACCAAGTGGGTCCAACTTCTCACTCCTGATTGAGAGGTAGGACTGCAAAATTGCATATCCCCTTATTTCTCTTTAAGTGGCTGTCATAAGGAAAAATAAATAAATAAAACTCTCCCTTAGTCTGATATTTCTTGTTCTGGGATTATTATTTGTAGCATCATTTTGTGCTGTATTGTTTTTGAAACAGGTTTTTGGCTGCAGAGGAAAGCACATGAAAGTGCAAACTGTCTCTGTTTTTTTTTCCATACAGGTGCAGGGAATTAGCAGCATGAAACAACTAGCAGAATACAGAGGGCTTTAATTAAAAGAGGCTGAATGCAGAACAGGAACTGGAAGAAACTAAAATAATAAAATGTCACTTTATTTAAATTGTTGCTAATGTGCAAAACAGCTTACAGATGTAACAGGACAAGCACTGTGTTCAATCTCTCTGAAAATGAGGAATTTTTAGTGAAGTTTTGTCTAGGAGAAGAAAATGCCCTCTTTAAGAGGGCCTTGGCACCTGAAGTGGAAGAGGAATTACCCAGAGCAAGCTGAAAGTACTCACTCTTGTTTGTTTTGTTTAATATTACTTTTGAGCATATTCCAGTGCTGTTCCAGGGATCAGGAGCAGGCTTTGGATAGAGGAGATGGTACTCGCATTGTCAGAGCCACTTGGAAGCAGTCCTCCTTGGCTTTGGAACTGGATGTGACCGGATCTTTCCTCTTATCTTTGTAGTAGCCAGTGAACTGGAACCCCAGCTCTGAGTAGAGGCTGTAATGTAAATGTCTAGTAAACATGCAGAGAGGTACCATGTTTGACAGCTGGAGCACTGACAGGAGAATGCACCTGGGAGACTCAGTAGCCCTTTCTGTATCTGTGAGTCAATTGACAGAAAGTGAATCCTGTTATGCCAGAATGGGAGTTTAGGGAACGTGAACATAATGAAATGGAAATCTTTCTACTTTCTAAAATAGGTACTCTATGCTTTTACTCCAGCTGTGTTGTTTGACATGCTGTGTAATTATAGTCATTGTCAAGTAGCTCTTATTTGCATGAACTGAGCAGCTGCAATTCCTCTGATATGCTGCCATAATTTTCATAGTAACTACAGCTGTTGATCCATCTTCCATTACTTCCTAACACACACATCCAGTGCAGCTAGGTAATAGAAATTCAGGAGCAGCAAACAGGACTTAATTAATAACAACAAGATAGAGAAACATACTCAGTGCTGGTATTACTTCTGAATTTGATAATATTGGGGTACAAAATCTGTTGGTTTTTTGTGTTTTGTTTTTTTTTTGTTTGTTTGTTTTTTGTTTTTTGTTTTTTGTTTTTTTGTTTTTTTTTAAGGACTATGAATGAGTATTAGTGGAACAGCTTTTCTGTCCTTAGTCACTAAATCCCAAGCCATGAACTTGAGAACAGAAATCAAAGTTGGTTTTTTTTTTTTTCTTGAATGAATGAACTGGATATTTTGCTTTTAAGTACAAAATGAATGATTTGTGTCTGGCTTTAATTCTAAAGTTTCAAATGTACTTTTGCTTTCCACAGTTACTGAGTAAACTACCAAACTGATTGGTATTGGCCTGAAATAATTGCTTTATATCTCTGCCAGTTTGTGCTAAGTAACTATAGTTATATTGATGAAGTGATTCACTTGAGCCAAAATGATATATGTTCCTTCTCTGAAATGTGCTCTAGCAGCATGATGCAAATCTGTACTAAAGTAGAGGTGTGGACAAATCCATTTTTAATATAGCTGAAGTGGTTTAAGATACTACTGTTGTAGTCTTCCACTAGCAGTTCTTGTGTCCTATTGTCTCTTACTCTGTTTTTGACCAGTTCATTTGAAATTGTATTAGGGAAGACTGCATGAAATCCAGCATGTTTATTGCTGACATAAGGTCAGTGATCAGGTCACTCCCACCTTTGATCTGGAGGGGAGAGGTCTTCTCTAAACATCTTCAATTGTAGCTGCTTTATGAATTATTGCAGTATGATTCTCTATAAGAGCAACATCCTTATAATCATAAAAGTGGCTGGAAAAAAAAATCATTGTCCAGACAAGTGCAAGGTAATTAAAATCCTTTCAGGCTTCTTCTGATATGAAAGTTGGGAAGATAAGGCTTCTGACACTATAATTATTTATCTTAATTATTTCTGTAAAACTGAGTAATGTAAAACTATGCAGGTATGAAACTTGTTTGGACTGCTTTTAGTGCAGTTTTAACTTTTTCCAGTGTGCCACCATTGAATATTCCCTCTGGTCATGTGAAAATGGCTCATGGATCTTGCCACACAATGTCAGTGTGTGTTGTGGCTCTGCATGATTCTGCAGCCATCTCAGTGAAGTGTGTGAATAACTGTGGTGTTGGATTCAGTGATACATTTTCACAAATAATTGTAATTTCCAAGCTCCCTGTATACAGAAACTTGAAGAATATCTTGCACTTTCACAATGCATGAATTTAAGGAGAACTGATTTGGCCAGCTGATTAAGGAATTTTGACAAGAATTGTAGTGGGTTGTTGAGCAATAAACTGACAGATAAATGTGGGACAGAGAAGGTTTGGTAATTAATCTACAATTTGTAGATCACAATAATCTCTGAGTGCAGTAGCTTCAGTGCACCATGAGCCAATGGCCAGAATAACCAACTCTGAATTCTCAGCTGTCTTGTCTTCTGTTTCACATTGGTGCCTTTGAGAAATCTCACTGGGGGGATGTTTGTGGAGGCCTTTTAGACACATCTGCAACTGAAAATTTGTCCTACATCACTTTGCAAATGGTCTTGGATTGTACTTCTGAAAAATACCGTATTTTCCTCCTGACCTCCTTTTTCCTCTCTAATGCTACTGCAGTCAAAATAGAGATGTGTCACTGTCATGTGAATCAAATTTAAAAGGTGGTGTCTCTATGCAGAGGATGAGTGCAAAGATGGAAAGGTAGCCTTACAGTTGACCTCAAAATAGGCTTATACGTAGAGGCAGCAATATTCTCCTTTTCTTTTGTTAGGAAACAAATAATTCAGCTATAATTTCTTCAGCTGTAGTGGATGTCGCACAGTGACATTGCAGAGGCCAGTTTCATTACTCTTGTTGTTAGTGCTGAGCAGTATCCTACTTCATGAAAAGCACCATTGTTTTAAAGAGACATTTGCTTTCCGAGCAGACTTCGGCCCTGTTTTTGTAGGAATGGCAGAATCAAGCTCTTAATAAGGGAAGAAGCTTATGATGCTGCTGTTTAAAATAAAGGTGCCTCAATATACAGAAGCTCTTTTCACTGGGCAGAGCATGACATGAATGGGTGGGGTTCACATATTCATGGGCTCTTGCAAAATCCAGGCTGACAAAGCAGTTTTGATTAGATGTGACTTCATAACATTGCTGCTTCAGGAAGAAGAATCAATAGCCAAATTTAGAGTGCTTCAGGTTCTTGCTATAGATCACTTGCCATAGGTCACTTTTTTTAACTATATAAAATTTTCCTCTCTAACGTGTATGTTTATATATATCTTCAAATCAGGTTGTGCTGTAGCTTCATGAGCCTGACAGACTGCCTGAATAGCTCACCTTGTTGTGAGAAGGTGGTGTCTCTGTAGAGTTCCCAGCTCACTGCTTACTTCTGGTTTACCAGCCACCAGTGCAAATGCCTGTATGAGTCAACTATCTCACTAAAAAGCAACAGCAAGCCCAGGTATTTCTGGCTCTTGGCAGTGAGAGAAGCGGTTTGTAAAGGACTATTTTATTGGCCAGGGTCAACCTCGA
Source organism: Florisuga fusca (assembly GCA_038090715.1). Taxonomy (NCBI): domain Eukaryota; kingdom Metazoa; phylum Chordata; class Aves; order Apodiformes; family Trochilidae; genus Florisuga; species Florisuga fusca. The sequence goes on from JAAWXA010000001.1 coordinate 46,157,431, forward strand.
GTACAAACTTGGTCTTGAGTAGGAAAGAGCTGCTGGGAGCCTGCTGCACAACCTTTCTGCTGGAGGGTCTCAGGTGAGCCCCATCAGCTGATAAGGGGGCAGCACCCAGCCCTGCCACGAGGGATTTAAGTGACTGCCGGGAGCGCAGCGACCTGGAGCAGGCAAACAGGAATGTGGCACGGCAGTGAGCGAGGCAGGGCAAGCAGGCAGGGCAAGCAGGAGGGGCACAGCCAGCAATGGTTTCCAAAAAAGCGAAAGCTGTTGCTGTTAAGAGGAAGGGTGTGTCCACACAGACGGAACCCCTTAAGAGGGACACCAAGATGGACGTAGCTGTCCAGGCCTCTGGCTGCGCAGAGTGTTTGAGCCTGGTGATAGCACCTGAGGGCAGTGTGAGTGGGGTCTGTGTGCGATGTGAGCAGGTGAATGACTTGCTATGCATGGTGACAGAGCTCAAGGAGGAGGTGGAGAGACTAAGAAGTATTAGGGACAGTGAAAGGGAAATTAAGTGGTGGAGTCACACCCTTTTGACCCCAAAAAAAGCCCAAAAGGAGATGGTGAAGCCCTGCCCCTCCTGCCATCATGCAGTTGATGTAAACCAGGTGGATGGGGGGGAATGGAAACAGGTCCCTCATCAGAAAGGTAAAAGAATCCCCTCCCAACCCCCACCATCCTCCCAGGTGCCCTTAGAGAACAGACAGGAGGCCTGCCCTGGACTCAGAAAATCAGGCAGAGGACAGACAAGAGGAAGATCTGTCTGGAAGGTCTCCTGTTCACCCCCTGTGTACCAGACGGGTTATAACTGCAGCTACAAAGAAAAAAAGAAGGGTAGTTGTAGTTGGGCCCTTCTGAAGGGAACTGAGGGCCCTATATGTCAACCGGACCCATCCCACAGGGAGGTCTGCTGCCTTTTCGGCGCCTGGGTGAGGGATATTACTAGGAGACTCCCTCAGCTAATTCGTCCCTCTGATTATTATCCACTGTTGGTAGTCCAGGCTGGCAGTGATGACATTACTGGAAGAAGTACCAAGGCAATTAAAAAGGACTTCAAGGCACTGAGTCGATTAGTTGATGGGACAGGAGCACAGGTGGTGTTCGCCTCAATTCCTGCAGTAGCAGAGATGAATGAGGAGAGGAGTAGGAAAACGTATCTCATCAATATGTGGCTAAATTAGAAAGAAGGCACAACTTGAGCTGAATCTCGCCACCTCTGTGAAGGATAACAAAAAGTCCTTCTACAGATACATCAACAGCAAAAGGAGGGGCAAGGAAAACATCCATTCTTTGCTGGAAATGGGCAGGAATATAGTTGTCAAAGATGAAGAAAAGGCTGAGGTATTTAGCACCTTCTTTGCCTCAGTTTTCAACAGTAAGACAGGTTGTCCTGAGGACAGCTGGCTTCTGGAGCTCATAGAAGGTGACAAGAATCTAAACAGTACCCCTGTAATCCAGAAGGAAACAGTTAGTGACCTACTGAGATGCTTGGATCCCCACAAGTGAGGGGGATGGGACCAGATCTGGCCTAGGGGACCAGATGGGATCCACCCAAGAGTGATGAGGGAGCTTGCAGAAGAGCTCGCCAAGCCTCTCTCTATCATCTACCAACAGTCCTGGCTCACTGGGGACATCCCAGATGATTGGAAGTTGGTGAACATCACACCAATCCACAAAAAGGTCTGGAAGGAGGACTCGGGAAACTACAGGCCCGTCAGCCTGACCTCAGTGCCTGGCAGGGTTATGGAGCAGATCATCCTCAGTGCAATCACACAGCACCTGCAGGATGGACAGGGGATCAGACCCAGCCAGCACGGGTTTAGGAAGGGCAGGTCCTGTCTGACCAACCTGATCTCCTTTTATGATCGGGTGACCCACCTGGTGGATGAAGGGGAGGCTGTGGATGTGGTCTACCTGGACTTCAGCAAAGCCTTTGACACCGTCTCCCACAGCATTCTCCCGAAAAAGCTGTCAGCCCACAGCTTGGACAGGGGCACTCTGTGCTGGGTTAGGAACTGGCTGGAGGGCCGGGCCCAGATAGTGGTGCTGAACGGGGCTGCATCCAGTTGGCAGCCGGTCACTAGTGGTGTCCCCCAGGGATCAGTCTTGGGCCCAGTTCTGTTTAATATCTTTATTGATGATTTAGATGAGGGGATTGAGTCCATCATCAGCAAATTTGCAGATGACACTAAGCTGGGGGGGAGGGTGGATCAGCTGGAAGGCAGGAGGGCTCTGCAGAGGGACCTGGACAGACTGGAGAGTTGGGCTGAAACACCATCCCCTTTACTACAGGGGGGAAAAAATGGCTTGGGATGGNACTTGAGCACAGATCCTATGGGTTTAGGTTGGATATTAGAAAGAATTTCTCCCCGGAGAAGAGGAGGCTCAGGGGAGACCTCATCACTCTCTACAACTCCCTGAAAGGAGGGTGTAGCCAGGGGGGGGTTGGTCTCTTTTCCCAGGCAACTATTAGCAAGACAAGAGGGCATGGTCTCAAGTTGTGCCAGGGGAGGTTTAGGTTGGATATTAGAAAGAATTTCTTTACGGAGAGGGTGATCAGGCATTGGAATGGGCAGTGCAGGGAAGTGGTGGATTCTCCGTCCCTGGAAATATTTAAAGAGACTGGATGTGGCACTCAGTGCCATGGTCTAGTAACTGCAGTGGTAGTGGATCAAGGGTTGGACTTGATAATCCCTGAGGTCTCTTCCAACCCAGCCAATTCTATGATTCCATGATTTTAGTAGAAGATGACAATAAGAGGGGATGGGAATACAGTAATTTCTTTTGTCTTTAGGAAGCTGTTATGTAGCTTCAGTTTCCCCTGAAACCACAGTTTTCAGCTGCCTAATTTTTCATTGGATAAGTTTACAGAGAATGTCTTCCAGAGTCCCTGTTACCCATCTCATTTTTCAGTCCTGTCACATTCTCTTTCTCTCTTTATCACTCCAGGTAGCAATGTAGTTAACCTTGTAACTATCTGAATGGTAATTGCCCACAACTGCTCATTGGAACTGTCCAAATGTTCCCCGAATACCTCAATTACTGTGGGGGTTTTTTTGGTTTTGGTTTTTTTGGTTTTTTTTCACAAGTGTAAGCAGGTGTTGTTGTGTGGATCTCAACCTACTTTAACTGTAAATGTTGCCTTCATAATTGCAACTTCCCATCTTTCCTTCATCCCGTTTCTTTTTTCCCCTCTAATTCAAGCAACCCCATGTCTTAGTGAAGATTTGGATCTGTGCAGGCTGGACCTCTGTCTTGCTCTTCCTTCTAGACTTACCCAAAATTCTGTCAAGAATTTTGACAGACTGCAGACTGTTTAAAACTGTAAACCTTGGTGGCTTCAGCTTCCTACTTCTTCCTGGATTCTGTAGTTAAGAAGAAATAACTTCCTACTTCTGTAATTTTGTAGCCACAGTAAGCTTAAATCAAATTACAAATTCTTACATTAAATAAGTTCCTGTTGTGCCTGAACTGTTGTATCCTTCTATAGGGCACAAGTAGAATACTGTAAATATTTCTGCTGTATCCATGGTATGTTACTCGGCATTGTCGGCCAGTTGTGTGCTGATACATTTGTACTCATAAGCAAAAAGCAAACATAAAGGTCAAGGAAAAAGCAACTATTTCAATTAGTGTGGATTTGTGTGTGCATGAAAGAGAAAAATGTAAATAAAAAGATACCAGGTGAAATAATACTTTTGGTGATAAAGAGAATCATTCCCACTCAGAGGCATATTTGTGGAGGATGTTAGAGTTGGCTGAAAATGTACGTATTTCTCATCCATCTAGTCTGAACACACCATTAGTGATGTAAAGCTGGCTTTAGTTCCCCCCACCTATAACTAATGCGCTACATTTAAAGGTAAGGAGGTGAATAATCTAGGTTACTGTTTCAATATAGAATTTTGATGTTAAGATCTCATTTATGCTTTTTTGAGATATGTCATTGTGCCTTCTCCATCCCACATTAAAAAAACCGAAAAGCTTTGAAATCCTATATCCTCATATCTGCAAAACTTAAAATTAGGTTACAGCCACTGTGATCTCACTCATTAAAACCCTCCAAACCTTGCCATTTTTTGAGTCTGTTAACCTAGTATCTTGACAAAATGCCAACATTTCATTACAGTTTCATCACCAGAGATTCCAAAGAAGTATATGATCTCTTTCTGCTTTAGTCAGAAGTTGTGTAGGATGTGTAACTGCAACCTCAGTAGCACTGCACACAGAGACAGATGAATTTCAAACTGCCTTGTTACCCTAGGTCTTGTGAAGGGCTGGTAGTGTGATGTTATGACATATTTTTAATCCTTTAATGCTGGGGGTTGCAGAAATATGATATATAAAATCCATCATAAAGTATTAGAGCAACTCAAACCTTGCATCTCTTAGGGCTGATGTCAAGAAATGCTGTTCCTTTCCAGTTGGCTGAGTTCGTGCAAGTGAGGTGATCTTTGCCTTTTTGACATCTTAAATGCCAAGCTCTGAGCCAAAGTGTTGGGAAGTTTTCCCTTCCATTTCTGTTTCAGCAGCAGATGAGCAGACACCATGACTGAAATGTTCCTGCTTTAAGAAACTCTTGAATTTGGTCCAGGAGAATTTGTTTTCTTTGGTCTTGCTAAAAAAAATATGATGGAAATATAAAGATGTGGCAAACTGAAGTTATAAATATGAATGTATAAGCTGCATACAAATGTGCACATAATTAAAAATTTATTTTTTTTTTAATTAAACTAATACTAGCATTCAGATTTGGCTAAAAATTTCATTTTTAGCAAAGAATCTGGTAAAATATCACTGGATCTTTTTCTAATGGAAATTGTTGCTTAATCTAATAGGCATATCTGTTGTTGAAAATGTTAGCATGTTAGCTTGAATCAATCCCAAATATCTGTGGTTCCTTTTTTGGAAGAAAACTCATAACATTTTAGGTTTTCAGCATGATTAATTGTTATGTGAGCATTATTTTGGCATTCACTTGTGTACTGAGACTTTGGCAGCTTGTAGAGAATAGCCAAAAGCTGCTTCATGGGCAGCACCCAAGTGCTATGTCAAGATGAGAACTACTCTGAAAACAAATGTAGGGTAATGGAGGCTTGCAGTCTCCTGTGACTGGGACACATTGACACCAGAGTAAGACAAATAAAACCATATCTGGGAATTTGAAGAGGTGAAGGGGAGTGCTAATAAGGCATGGGTTGTTAGCAGGGGAGGAGAAATGGGGTCATACCTTGGGGATATTTCACACAACTGAAGGGAGAAAGGGGCATCCAAGCACTACATTTTGAATGATGGGGCTTCAGTCCCTCTTTACACCTCTGGTGATTTGTGTCACTTCAGAGTTTATACCACACACTTCAAGGGAATTACAGCCTCCCTGGTGTGACTGTTTTATTCTCTCTGCTCTGTGTGCTCTTCAACTGTGTTATGAGCCTTATGTGCTTTCATAAGCCACACTGCTCTTTCACCACTTGTTCATGGGGAGTATTGTCAAGCCAAGCCCAAGGCAGCACCAATGGACGGGAGAGTTGCTAACTGTATAATTGTAACTTACTTATTCTGCCATTTTCTGGGTCTCCTCAGCTCACTTGAATGCTCAGGTGCAAGAGTGGGGACAAAAGCTATGTGGCTCACACAGCTTTTATATCACCTTGCAGCTTGCAAAGGGGCTGCATGATGTGTGTGTGCAGCATGCACTGCCTTGGATGGCAGTGGGGGGAGGTGCTGCAAGAGTCCCCTGAACAACCCTCTCCCCATCTCCACAGACCCCCTGCCCAGTGCTTCCTACCTCCCAGCACCCACAGCCCCTCGTGTGGGGATGTTACCCTGGGCTGCAGAAAAACTCCTGTGGGCATCGCATGTGGGCCTCAGCAAGTATCCGCCTGGGAAATGCAGCAGATTTTCTTTGCAGCTTGGCCTAATAATTTTCTTTCCTGTCAGTTTATTGAAAAATGCCTGGGGGAAAAAAAAGAAAAGGGAAAAAAAAAAAAAAGTTTGTCTTCCTTTAATACTGCTTGTGGAGTTTTAATCAGTCATGCTTTTTTTGACCTTTCTTGTCCTGTTATCTGTCATCTAGTTCAATGTTTTTATTCCTGCTACAGAAAGTCTTTCTGTAATTTCCAATATGCAGCTTCATTTATCCCTTTTAGAAGAAACATAGCTTGTTATAGTATACTTTCTCTCTCTGGCTCTTCTTGGGTGAGAAAATGTCAGCCTGAAGTGAAAAACTGCACTTAAAACCCTTAATACAGGTCTGCTGGGTGAACCTCCATCTGTAGACGGGTTCTGGGAGATTCTGGTTCCGAATCAGATTGGAAGAGCTGTCTGTGTGGATGGCAGACATTACAACAGGGATCACCACCAACAGGAGACTTCTGGGGGGGCCCTACCTACTTGTTGTGTTTAAGACTGCCTTGCTCCCCTAGTAGGGTGGTCGTAACAACTTCTTCCCTTGTGTTTCTTTCCTTCTTCCCATAATCCCTCTCTCAACTCAGCAGCTTTTCTGTCCCTCTTTTTCTGTCCCTTTGATCTGGGAAGTGCTCTCTTCTCTAGTCATTCTTAGTCATATGTGGCTGGTCTGAGTCTTGCCCTATCACAGAGAGTGTGCTCGGCTGCTTTACCACGCTCTTTTTGCTGCTGTTAGGCTTTTTCTTAACATTGCACCCTTTGCTGTTTATGTGATGCTAGTTTTAGGGCCATGTAGATTTGTGCATCTGCCTATTATAGTTTAACTCCTGTTATTCAAAGGATCTCTTTCTAGTAACATCATTTTTGTGCTTCTTCCCTAGAGTGGCTTCCTTTGAAACAGGTGATCTTGCAATCTCTTTAAGATGAATTTTCCTTCTGGAGACTCATCTTCCATTGAATGTCCAAATGACTGGGTAAAAAATGGTCAGGTGATCTATGCTTTAAGCTTATGTTTATTTTTGGAGACCATATTCCCTAACACAACTGTTTCTGCTCAGATGTTCCTGTGTTCTGTTTCTGTCTCCAGCTCTTCTCTTATTGCTCCGTCTTCCCTTTTTTTAATCCGGGACTCTAATTTTCAGAATTTTAGCATCAACCAAATGTTTTATGTCTTTAGATGAAAACATGACTGACGTTCTTTCTTCTGCATTTCATTTGACTATTGGTGATGTGAGAAAGCATCATAGTCTTATTATAAATGGTTAATTTAAGATTTCCATTGAAGCGTGCATCTCACGATGTTTAGGTCAATCTGCTCCCCTCTGAGAAGCAGCCTAGGGTTTCCCAGCCAATGCAGAAGAACATTAACTCTTATTCAAACAAATACATCCTCAATTAGAGTTTGTTTTCAGGTAGGATTTGTACCCAGATTCTTGGGGCTCCATAAAATTGGAAAACGTGACTGGAAGGCTACAAAGAGAGGTGGTAAAGGCAACGTGGGCTACAGAGACAAGATATTTTCTCCTTGGCTACTTTGTGAAAACCTGGATTTTTAGCTCTAGTTGCAAGTGGGGGAAAAATGGATGCATTGAGAGTGTTACAAAAGAATTCAGTAGCTATAAATAAACTTCCATATAATCTGTAAGGCAATTTGAAACTCAGTGTCAAAAGAGTAGGCTTGATGCCAGCCTAAAAAATCTCACCAACAAGAAAGCTGACTTCTCTAACAGCTCTTTTCAGAGTGTGCCTAGAACACTGTGTACTTGGGAGGCTTGGTAGGATTTTTTTGTTTTGATTCACAAGTATCATTTTAACTTATTTAAGCTTCAAGTAAAGAAGGTTGGTTGGTTTGTGTTTTTTTTAATCAATTAAAGCATTTAAGAGGGCTGACTTTCTGATGGGCATGCATTATAGTAGTAGCTGGACTTGCTTTTTTCCATTGTGTTCTTATAGTAAAGGTCAGAGACGAAGGCTTGTAAACAGGAGAGATCTTTAATGTTCATGGTCTTCTCTTACCCTATTGAAATTTGAGATTGCAGAGATGCTTTGTGCAGTTGTATCTAAGATAGGCACAAGGAATATATAGTTTCTCCAAATTCTCTTAAGACGTTTAGGTTTCACTTTTATATTCTTTAGTGGTTACCCTGTAGGCATCTGTCAAGTGAGTATTTGTAACTAAAGGATTTTCAGAAAGAGCAAAGATTCAGGGGGTTGTTTTCATGATGCCAGTCTTCACAGACTATCACCAAAAGCATGTAGGACACATTCTTAGTTTTATCTGTTTTACAGGATTTTCACCTTGGCAGTCTCACTAATGATCTTACTCTTTCTCTGCATAAGTCAGGAACATGAGAAGCTCTCTGGGAGAGAGAGAGAGATGATATGAAAGAGGAGCAGGGGAAACTAATACTAGCAAGCTGTGCTGGGACAGCAGAGAGAAGTCTTGGCTGGCTGATATTCACTGCATTGTTATCGTTCAAAACCCTCCAAAATGCAGTTAGCAAGGAGTTATTTATTAAATGTGTATTGAGGGTTTTTTTGTCCTTTAAAGCCTATCTAATTGATCAAGTAAGGTTGAAACGTAAGTGGAATTATGACTAACTCTCCTCAGGATGAATTGACTTGTTAATATGTTCAGAGAATTAGGGATTTTTTTAAGGGTGGTTTTTTGTTGTTGTTGTTGTTGTTGTTTTTTTGTGATAGAGGGTCTAGTACGATACCTGAATTTCAGAAAAAATCTTTAGCTGTTCTGTCTAGATAATCCCCTTACAGAGTACCTAGGCAATTATTTGATGGTGCAGTGATAAAGAGTCTGTTGAGACACTGCACTCAGTAGGCAGAGATGGATTAATTAGTCTCTACTTGCTTTTTGGAGGAGAATGTCTTATTCTTGAGGGTCTAATTCTAGCAGCATCTGTCACAAAAGCTGACGTAAAGGCTGGAAACTGCTCATCAGTAGCATGGCTGACTAGCTATATTATTTTAATGTGATACTGTATATTTTCTTCTGCAGAATATTCTTCCTGCAGTACCTTGCTGCTTCAAAATTCATTTTTATTGCAAAAAAAGGCTGCTTAATGCAGTTGTTGATTTACACTTGTGTGTTGGAATATTGAACAAGGCTAGAAGTAGGGTTCTTGAAATTTAAAATAAAGCCCTGTACTCTCTGCATTTAATCACTGATGAAAGTATTCCTAGCGTTTCCATTAAGATATATGGTCCTAAGACTATTTTGAGAGACTAAATGCTTATAGGAGACAAGTTGTTGCTATTAGAGAAAAATGTTGTCATGTAAAAATACTAACAGTGTTTAGGTTTCCAGGTTAGGTCTCTGCAGGCACAAACTACACCCTTAACTTTAGTCAGTATTCTTAATTTTTGGGTTTCTCTATCTTTGTGAAGATGTCAAGCGAGTGGTTTGTATTTCAGGTCTTGTTTTCAAGGCTATACTTGGAAATTGCTTTTGTTGTTAAAAGGTTCTGGAGAAGGTAGGGATGCATTTTGCAGCAGTTTGCCAAGAAGCATTCATGTATATGGTCTCAAGAATTTGTATCTTAATGCTAAAGGAAGTTCTGTAGTTTCTGACATGTGCAATAATATGTCTGTGCATGGTGGAGAGGACAGGCTTTAGATATATTAAATGGGAAAGTTACATGATCTCTGATGTATCTTTCGACTAAGATTTGACATGCAGGTATCAGAGTCAGTCTGAGCACTAGGTACATGCTAAAACTTGCAGGGCCACCTGCCATGCCAAACAGAATGGGAAGAAGGCAGCTAGCCTGGAGGTTTCTAAACAGTATGATGTGCTATGTGAACCATTCAAGATAGTGTGTAGTTACATCAGTTCTTGACTGCTTGTGTGATGGTGCTTGCCCAAGCCTCAGGCTAACAGCACCAAATTAGTTAACAGTCCCAGTTCATTGATCCATACAGTCCAGCTTGCAGGGCAGCTGCTTGCTGTGGCAAGACCCCTTGGCATCCCTCTCTGAAGCAAGGAATTGATGCTCCAGAATTGGATGGCTGCATTTGCAGTAAAGGGGCTGGAGGCATCAGAGGAAAGCAGCAGGACTTGGGGTTTATTTTGAGTAGGGCAGGTGATCTCAGCAGGTGGTGCAGATCATAGGTGTGCTCAACCCTTTTGGGGCTGCAAGAAGAGCTTTATCCTGCTGTTGTCTGAAGACCCTTTCACACAGTTGCATCTCCTCAAGCATAGATGGACCTTGACTTTCATGTGCCATGATGCCAGGACAGGAGATCCCAGCTATTCAGGTCCTCCAGTTGCACTGAATTACAGGGTTCATTTGCCTCCTATGAAATATTCAAGATGACTTAATTCTATTTTATGACAATGCTTTCACATCTAGCTACTCACTTCTGCCTCATCTGAACAAATACTTTTTTTTTTTTTTTTTTTTTTTTTTTTTTTTCTTTTTTTTTTTTCCAAAGCCAGGGATGTATTATTCTGCCTAGAAGATATCACTTGATTTATGTGGTGCACCGAGCCAACCTGAAATAAAGGACTTCTGTTTAATCACTAGTCAGAAATTTTGTCGTACAGCTAAAGAAACAGGTAGATTAGCTCTTATTCTGGTGCTATAAATTCAACAAATCTCCCTTGCTTTGTTTTAACTCACTGTAACACCATAGTTGACTAAAAACATCCCATCTGTTGCATGAGTTCAGCAGCACTTCGTGTGTAAGAGTAGCATTTTTTGTCTTGTGGTTTTTGGATGCATCAGCAAGAGAAGGGAGAGCAGATTGCAGGTATTCTCTCTCTGCTGCTTGAGTCACAGTCACCTGCTGCAAGAACCCACCAGCAATACTGGGATATCCTGTGCCCCATGGGATGCTGAGTAAGTGTAAGGAAGATGGAGTGAGGTTCTGAGGTCCAATGTGCAGGTCAAGCCATGGGACAGGGACTGTATTTTGAGTGTTGAGAACAGAGAAGAAGTGGAACAGGGAAGAAGTGGACAACAGACTGCAGCTTTCTTGCTTGCTTAAGGTCCAGCATGTGTTTGAGAGCTGCTGCTGTGATGGATGGTCCTGGTAGCACTCATCAAGCACAGTTACAAAATCTTAAACGAGTTAGTTACACCTGAGCTTTTGTCACTTGCAAGCAAGGTCATCAAGTTTTCATGCCCACCTGGCAAAACAAGTTCCACTTGCATGGTGAACACCACCCGCAGATAACGTGGTACCACTAACACATTCTGGAACTTGCACTCCCCAGCAGTGTGTGTTTTAAAAAGCTGTTTTGGCCACATGGCAGCATGGCATGGCTGTTACTTAATTTATCAAGAGTTAATTAAGCTAATGCCATATTGATTGGTGTATCAGAAACACATGGAGGGAAAGTGTATGACTGGATTTTATATCAATTTCATTCTTCTGTTGTTTGCTGGTTAAAACAAATGTTTGGCCCTTGTTAACCTTCTTTCTCTTACAGTTTTCCTGGCGGTTTTCTTTTTTCCTTAATGCCTGTCTCTTCCTGTGCTTAAAATAGTTGGGTGTGGTTTTGGATGGTTGGTTGAAAGCCTTTGATGTCAATACTGTATTCTTGCTGTCTTCACTGAATAACAGTCGGCCAAAATGCATGCGTGGCTAGCCGTGGTCATTGTTTTTCCTGTGTCTGGATATCATGCATTTATGCTTTGCAAAAATGTCTAGTTCTATTTGAAAATTCCTTAGTGTTTTTATTTCTCTAACTCTAGCTTTACAGCATATAAAAATATGAATGTCTTTTAATTGTATCCCCAGGCCTTTGACTTGTTTTTTTGGAGAATTTTCCACTTTCTGTTGGTTCAGTCACCTTGTATGTAGATGTTACCAAAATGCATACAAGAATGTAGCATATTTGGTGAGGGAACTTACTGTGACTCAAAGGCATAATCTTTGCTTATTAATTATGCTGACTGATGGTTTGAGAGCAGGAGGCCACAGTATTTGTGGGGGAGATCAAAGTAATCTCCTGCAGTTCTGGCTGCCCTCTCAGCATAACCAGAGCTGAGAACCAGGTGCTGCAGCACTGTGCCATGCTGGCTGCCTCCCTCCGTGGTGTGTCAGTCTCATGCCAGCTAAAAGGAGAAGATTGGAATTCAGGAGCTGTGTCCTTACATGACACTGAGTAAAACAGGAATGGGAATAAAATCCAGGTTACTGACATGTTTGTTTTAGGCATCCTTTTTCCATCACGGCTTTCAGAAGCATAGTGGTAGGAGCTATTGAGGTGCATAAAATAGAGGATGGTATTTGTCCCTCCCTAGTAAACGTCATTAGTCCCTTTGCCTTGTCAGGATGCTGAATATAATTCACACCACAAAGACCAGGAAATTATGAGGTAAGAGCCAGCACAGATCTTAATGTACTATTAATTCTGGCCAAGGAACTGATTATACCTGTTGGAACAGTTCATAAACACGAGTACTATAAAAAGCAGGTATGAGTAACTGAGAAAATGCATTTTTGTTTGCACTTTCAGCTTTTATTGTATACGCTCCAGCTTCAAGTAGTAGAGAAATACTGCAGCAAAGGAAAGCATAGGTGTTATCTCACAGCAAGTGCTGTCTTTGAGGAAGCAAGTGTACCTGTTTAATATTGGGATTTGTTAGGTTGCTTTCTTAATGGCAAGCAAGGTTTTCTGCCCACGTGCATTGCCTGTGATGTGAACGTGATGCAACGTGACAGTCGATAGCTTGTGGGCACAATGAGATGTCACAGAGTGAAGGAATCCTCCAATCAAAAGGTGGAGGGTTTGTAACATTTAGTGCATCTGGGAACATTTAAAAATGTACAGCAGGAACATTTGCTGTAGCTCTTGTTTGCTTTAGATGACTAACTGAAAATTGGATGTGGCCCATGGTGGCTGTGCTTTCTGAGTGTTGGAGTGCTTCTGACATGAAAAGATGTTTTTAAAGGAAGTTTCAGCTGCACTTCTGTGCTTATGTTACTTTAGTGTCTTATTTCCAAGTTAAGTTGTGAGGGTTTTGCTACCCTTCACATTTCTGAGGGGTGTTTCTCTGCTTTTAAGGGCTTTGGATACTTTGTACATTTTTTTTTTTTTTTTTTTTTTTTAGAGCAGGGAAGGCGTTTTCTAGGAGCCTAGTGGGTATAACTTTCCCCCAAGATATAGGAGACCCAGATTTTAATTCCCTTGACCTAGAATGTAAGAGGAGATGTACTGAGCCAAATCAGCATTCATTTTGTATTCATCTACAGTTCTGTCTCAGACAAGACCTGCACTAGGTGAATAAGGTATAAACAGCTCAGGAACAGAATCGTACTTCAGTCTTTTCATTTTTTTGATGCCTGCCTTTCCATGTTTAGTAATGCTTGATGTGCTTTTCTTACATAAATTCATCTAATGGGAAATCAGATCTGTCATGTCTCAAAGGTAGACCCAAGTCTTTTCAAAAAATAAAAAAAGAAATATTTATGCAAGGCTGCAGCTGCTGATGTTCAGAGTCTGATCCCAGGCTAGCTGGGCAGCAGCATACAGCTCTTCAGATCTTAGCTCAGGTCTCCAGTGCTTCCTTGGGCATAGGGACTGGAAGCGAGTGGTGTACCTAACAGCAACTCTGATGGTTTCTGTAAGAAATGGTGTGGCTTTGGGAGAGGATTCATAGTTGAAAAGTCTGAAAAACTATAGATACCTTTAAGCCTGAAGGCACCCCAAGTCTAACTTTGTATCTTCTAGTGCTGACTGCTTATCTCAGTACCTTCTGTTGAGCTGGTTCAAAGGAGCATTATTGGGAGAGGTGAATCCTAGTGAGATCCTGGAAGCTGCAGCCTCACAGTCTCTGTTTAGCTATCAGTCATTTATTTTCCTTTCCTCATGTTTGGCTCCATTTTCTCAGAGGAAGGTAAAGACTGCGCAGGGTAACAGAGCCTTTCCCACATGCTAAACCTTTTAAACTTCTTTCTTGCCAGTGCTGATGGGTCTTCTGTAATTAATGTAAAATTTGACTTCCATGGAAGCTTAAGAGGGCATTGACCTAACTTCCCAGATGAGTCCATACACTGTCCTCAGGATGTCCACTGAAGTTCCTGTCCTTAAGGCCTGAATCCAGGTGCCAGAGACAATCTCAGATTCAACACAGAAACACAACCTTGTCTTATGAGACTGCCTACAGTTTGTCTAATATTGGGTATCTATCTGCCTATGGCCCCTTCTTTTTTAATGCTTCATATTGCTCAGCATAGATAGAATTAAACACTTAGCAGTGTTTTCATTACTGCTTTCCCAGTGGGATGCTGGAAGTCAGCAAATTGCAAAATGAGCTGAGCCAGGAAAGGAGCTTCAGAATACCTGCAGTGTCTTCCTTTTGGAGAGACCCAAGCTCCCTGAGATTTGCTGGGTTTGGGAAGCATTTGCTAATGTTAGCTAGGAGGCTTTCCTCCCCTGCAATACTCTGTTCTCTTCCTTTTGTCACACAACCTGCCTCCACTCTCTCTACAAAGAGGCTTTTATGCAATCTGGCATGTCAGCTGTTGCCTTTGTGCATTGTGTTGTGTCTGGGATAAAGCATAAGCTCTTCAGCCCTGGTGCTTTATAGTATGGTATGAATGCTGATGGTGCTCTGGCTAAGGAAAAAAGCAACCAAGCAAAGCTAAAATTAACAATAAACAGATTTGGGAACAGTGACTTCCTAGAAGTAGCTGTATTTTTAAAGGGTTTCCTTTTCTAACCCTTTTTTAAATCTGCTCACCTTTGGTCTTTTCATTATGGAAAACTGTATTATTAGGGAACAGATTGTGTGTAGAACTTAAAATTACAAGGTTTATCTTCAGAAAGCCAATTAGTGGTTGAAGTAGAAGCTAATCTACTCCACAAATGTAATTTACATCCCCTGTTATGAACAGCAACAGCGCTGCAGAGAATCATCTTAAAAAAAGAGCAAGAACTGGTCTGTTTCTACACATCTTTTCTGTATGTTTCTATTTCTAGAGGCTTCTTTCTCTAACCTAATATATGTCAGTGTGAACACTATGTGGAGATGGTACAATCCACTGCAGCAGAGCTCCTCCAGGGAGATAGCTTAATCAGCCCTGGGGTGAGTTCTTAAATCAGGGAGGTGACAGACTATAGAAAAGTAACAAAGATGTGAAATCTCTGAAAAAAGGAATATGACTCTACCTTCTGGAGGGGAGCAATTCTATTACACACTGTAAGCATAAATAGAAGGCAATTCTATTATATCTTGTGAGCCCTAAGTCAAGTATCCATCCTGAGTTCCCTTGCTGTAGTGAGCAGTTATAAATCAAACTCACACGGACCCTGTGAAGGAGGGGAAAAAAACCCCAACTGTGCTATACTCAAGCACCAGTGTGCTGACAGAACCTCCCCAGTGAAGATCAGTTCTAAAACCACAATCCATCCTCTTGCGAAATACTGTTTGTGTATTTGCTTGGTTTTTCCTCAATCCCCTGTTGTTTTAGGCATGCATTGGTGAAGCAGTGTGGGCACTGTGAATAAGTGCGATGTGCCCTCCATCTGCAATTCTGTTTGCAAACACTTTTAAGAACTGGCTACAGGTATCAGCCTGGACACTGTGCATCTTCACTTGTGGCAGCCCATGTATTTCATTTTGAGAAGAGCCAAAAGCTGCAGGTGTGGTGTAAAAATTAAGCTGCTCCAGCACTTGCTGTAATCAGCAGGCTGTCAGGTTGTGTCAGCTTTTGGAAGCAGAGGGGAGGAGAAAATAGGAAACTGAGTGCCAGCAAGCTGAGAATGAAAATCGACGCATGGATTGACCTCTGTGTGTTTGTTCTTCACTGACAGGTTGATGACGCCTGGGAGTGAAATTCGATTTGTCCACAAGCACATGGGGCTGGTGCCAGGCTGGGGAGGAGCTGCCCGGCTGGTGCGGATCATTGGGAGCGGGGCTGCCCTCCGGCTGCTGAGCGGGGCTGTCAGGGTGGACCCCGAGAGAGCTTTGCACCTTGGCCTCTCAGAGGAGACCTTGGAGTCTTCGGATGAAACCAGAGCCTTAGAAGAGGCCCAAGCCTGGCTGAGTCAGTACACAGAGGGTCCAGCCAGTGTGATTCGGGCCGTGAAAAAGGTGGTGACAGCGGGAAGAGAGCTACCGCTGGAAGCGGCCCTAAGGACAGAGAAGGACGTTTTTGGAACTGTATGGGGTGGGCCTGCCAATTTGCAGGCATTGGTTAGAAGACCAAAACATAAATGACAGTTTATGCATAAAAAAATGTTCTTGACCTGTTTTGCAAACAAAGCCTTTGCTAAAGCAGGCATTAAACTGAATCATTTAAGGACTTGTTCATTTAAAACTGGCATTAACATTCCTGTCCTTCACCTCAGGCAGACATATTTGGCGTGCAACCACAGAGAAATCCCTAGCAGATTCTTTACTGTCCTAATCACTTACTGAATGGAGATTAGCGAAATTAGTACGGAAAGGTAAATACTGTCCTGAGAATAGAACTATAATTCTTTTTGGAATGAGGATGAAGGTTATTTTTTTGGAGTTAATTTTGTTTTTTCTAATTGGTATGGAAATTAATTGTTTGATATGAGGTTTATTCATTTGCGGAACAGCAGCATCTAAAGCTGTAAAATATGAATTCTCCAACATGAGAACAAATGTCTTTAAGCAGCTCTGAAGGGATGATTACTGGTGACATATGTATTTGTTTTTCATCTTCAGTCAGTTCTTTGTATAAATGCTGAGAAAGTATCCAAGGATATTTCAATTTTAATGGTGGTTTTTACAGAAGCTCTGATTTACTGAGGGGCTTATAGTCCTCAATCATTGACATTGATTCAGATTTTTAAATGCATTTAGGTCTGCCTTCTCACTGCTCCAGGAACTGATTATCCACACACACATCTGCACATCCCCATAGCCTGGACCTGTGATACTGAGCATGTGCAAAGCTGCTGGCCTGATTCTTGAAATAGAATGTAGTTGAAATCTTGAAAGGCTGTGATGTACCGTGCCCTCGAATGGGATGTCCTTGAATGACTGGGTGGTCCGAGTACTTCAGCATTCTGGAAGGACTTGTGTATGGATCTGTATTTTTACTGGTAAGGCATATTTGGGCACTTGGTGTCCACCTCATGGTAGTGACTGTGCAAATAAGTAGATAGCTCAGTGGGGAGGGTCTTCCCTTTAGAAATTAGAAACTGACCCTGAGTCCCTGCTTTGGCAGATGATTTTTAAGATGAAGCATCTGTGAGAGCAGAAACACAGACAAATCCACATATGGGAGTTCCCTGCACTGTTGGTTAGGATGTGTTTGTCTCTAAATCCAGCAGAGGCTGAGGTGTGAGCCCAGGACCCAGGTTCTTTAGGGGGAGCACGTTGAGGAGGAAACCTTAGGCTACCTGGGAGTGACGTGTTCTTACTCAGACCAGGCATAACGTACTCTAGATACATGGAACAAGCACCCTTAGGAAAAGGAGGTGATTCCTTGGGTGGAAATCCATGTTATAAATTCTACAGTGTGGCAGGTCTCCTGAGCTTTAGACAGTAAGGTAACTGTACATATGTCTGAGGATCTTGGGCCAGATCAGTGGTGGGAATTAGGCTTGGATTGCCTGCTAAAATTGTGCAGCTTTGGAGCAGATGCTGTGCCCTGCTGGGGTTGTTCTACATTATGGCTTTCACAGCAGGGAGTGTGTATAGCCTGAAGCAACCAAAAGAAATGCTGAAGAAAGGGATGTGTTTTGAGCTGGAATCTCTGGGAGGATAAGGAACTTATTCTGCCCTGTTGATCCGACCTGTTTGCCTTCACACATGAAGATGCTGCTGGAGGAAGATTTCAAATCTCTCTATCAAAAATAAAGTTCAGTTTTTACTTTAAGGTTAGAAATGAGAGAGAAATGAGACCATGGGAAGAGAATAGTGATCTGGTTTGTTCCTCTTTCCCCTGCCAGTCCCAATAGCTCAGTTGTTGGTCCCCTCTGTGGCAGGATTCTTTCTCATGCTCTTAAAAGAATTTAAAATCCACTAATTCTGAAGTATAGATGGTTTAATATAGTCTGCCAATACTTGACTATTTAGTAATGAAGCTAAAGTTCCTCAAGACTTGTGGATTGCCAAAGTCACTGACCCTCATCCTGCAGTCCATACTCATCCAATTTTTTAAGCAATAGCTCACCACATTGCCATGAATTTAATGGTTGTGTTTGCTAGTTATAGGAATAAATGTCATTAGTATTACTGTAATTGATTTTAAAATGGGTGTGAAAACTGCTCAGAACCTGAGCAGTACCCTTGAATATTTTTTTTATTTTTCAGGTGTCAGGCTGTAATGCTCATTAGTGTATTTTGGGTGTTATAAATTTGAAAGGGAAGAAATTGTATCAGAGAAGTAGAATGTTTTACTTCCATGTTTTGAGCCAGACCTGTGCTGCCAGCAAGTGAAACTCAGTAGGTACATCTATCAGGGATCTCCTTCTATTTTGATTTGTAAACAATAAGCTTACTTCTCATTGCAGCAAAAACATTTCCCCATCCGTCCTCTCTGATTCATATCACAGGCCAACATTTACTTCTAAGGACAGGACAAATAATTAGTACTGAGTTAACACACTTTCAGAAAAGGTTACAGAAGCTCATTTTGTCCTCTAGCCTGTTGAACTCACAAATATATCAAATATAGCAACAGAGGACTCTGAAGGCAACTACAGGTGCTTGTTTTGATCAAAGATTTTGTGAGCAGCCTAATACCATATGCTCTGGTTCCTTTTCTGCTTTAAAAACAAGTACAGCTCTTCATATGAAAACCAGCTCAGCTGAATCACTGAGTGTTAGCATGAGAGCTCCAGACTGAGCAAGAATAAATGGAATCACATTTTACCAATTTAAAACCTATTTATTTTATTAAGTATTTGCTTATCAGCTCAAGTGGCAAATACCTGTAAGTAGTAGCTGGTAAGCATTTATATCTTCCTTACAATTAACACTTTTATTTCCTCTCAGAAATGGCCTAATAACAAACATTAAATTCACAAATAAATTAGAAACCTTTGCTCAAAATGTTGATGCTCCCAGTCTCCTAATTAAATGGAGTGCTAACTTTTGTGTTTCCTAGAGACTAGTTTGCCAGGTCCCTTTTCAGCAACTAAGCTGCTTCTTACATCGTGCATTGCCTGTCTGGTTTCCTTGTCTCTGTACCGAGAAAGCCTGAGTGCTTCAAGCCAGCTATTTAAAGGGTGGACACAGGAGCTCACTTTTAACACACTAAATACTTTATCAGAATTGCTACAGACAGAAATATAGTTATCAAATGGGCAAGCTAGGTAATCTCTTTGTGGCGAATGCCTGGTTCACTGTCTTGATTTTTTTTTACTTAACATAGGATTCCTGCATTTGTGGTTATCTGTTCTGGAAATTAAGAGATGCAGTAGATTTTATAGTATTTTAACTTCCTTTTTCCTTTCCATTCTGCTCCACTGTCCATTGCTTTAGCTATGCTGTACAAGTTGAAAACCATTTATGGTGTGGAGTTAAAGAAAAACCACATAATGCAGGATGGCTTTGGCTTAGCCAAGATTGACAGAGGACTTGTCTCCTACTGAAGGTAATGGTTTAAATATAAGATGGGAATTACTGGTTACTACTTTTTCTTAGCTTGATCTGGGGAGTACATTTGCCACTTCAATGATTGCCTACTAAGCTCTCACCAGCCTTACTTTAACTAATTTTAGTAATTTGCAGCTGCAAATCAGCCAGCAGGAGCCAAAGGCAGCATTATCATCTGTCTCCCTGTTTTATTCTCTCTCCTTTATTCACTCTCTTTCCTGACCAAAGAATAATCACTGATAAAATTACTTGTAGACTGTCTGGGCTGAAAGTCCTGAAAATAAGTATATCCTAAATCAAGTTCTTCCTTCTTGCTAACAGCACATACCCTCACATGAAGTAAAATGTGCACAGAGCAGAAGTGTTCTTACTGAAGGCTTTCGTAGTCAGACTTTGATTAGAGCCACTTCATGCTAACTC
This sequence comes from Florisuga fusca, assembly GCA_038090715.1. Taxonomy (NCBI): domain Eukaryota; kingdom Metazoa; phylum Chordata; class Aves; order Apodiformes; family Trochilidae; genus Florisuga; species Florisuga fusca. The sequence goes on from JAAWXA010000001.1 coordinate 46,177,296, forward strand.
AAAACAGAGGAATAAGAGCTGGAACTTAATAGGAAAAAACCCCCATTCCATCCCTCTTTCCTTCTGCAGCCCATGCTACTGGCTTACTTCCTGGTGAAACTAGGTGACAGTAAAAAACTGTGATCAAGAGCATCCACTTCTAGTTGACCCACTGATCTCACCTGTGGGCAGAAGAAACAAACTGGAGGGCTGGCACAGCTTTGGTCAAGATTAGACATGTCAGCCATCATTACAGCAACGAGAACATTTTAGAAGTTTAAATGGACCATTTTTAAAAATCAGCCAATTTAATTCCCTTCAAATGATTGTATGCCTACATCAACATTTGTCTGAAGATACGCAGTACTTATGTATCAGCTACCATCCCTTTTTATTCAGGGATAAGTGTATGAAGGACTGGTGTTTACAATAAAGGTAATTGAAGATTGAGTCCAGAATCAACAGATAATGCTGTTTCTCAGTTAAAAAAAACCAAGACAAAACAAACCTCACAAAAATGCAAAACAGCCACCACAGACAGGAAAGACAAGCTGTACATTTCAAGATTTGACTTCTAATACAAAGAAGTCAATATGTAGGAACAGGGGCCAATCTATGAGAGGCATTTCTAAAACCACCACAAAATTACCTTTTCTGTGCTGCCACTAGTTTTGCTATGAAGATCATATACACAGCAATGTAGTTCTTCCCATCAGTGTTCTTTGTTGCAAGGTTAAGCTGGATAACACACGCTCTTTATATCACCATTTCTGCTGTCAAAATAGGGACTTGTGTCGTACTCTTGCTCTTTGTAACAGTGAGTTAGTTAATCAGATGAGAAGTGAGCGTTAAGCCTGCAACTCATGATGTTTCATTAGAAAGACACAGTCCTAATGTTGTGTTTGAGATAACCAGTCAGGGATGCAAGGGCTTGAAGGTACCACACAGAGCCAGTCCTCCCTTTTGGCAAACACAGGAAGCTTTTTTTATTATAGTTTTCTTTAAATGTCCTCCAGTGAAATTCAGTTAAACTGGAGGCATATCTAAGATTGTTACTGATAAAATGTAGTTTTATTAAATTATAAATTCCGTAACAAAAACGAAACAGATCAAGAAAGACCTCAAAAACAAAACTACAAAGACTAGATGGCAAAGCCAGTGAAAATGTCATGAAGAATGGATAGGTAAGAACTTGCAACAAAAGTTAATAGCATTTTTACATTTCCATTAAAGGATGGTAAATGATTGCTCTTGTCTAGTAAAAACACATTTTAACTCCAAACTCACAACTATTTTCTCACATTAAATAAAGCATTCTGCTCACACCCAACATCTTGCCTGCTCCCACGTTGCTTTAGTGTTCTTTTCATACATCAATCCATGCAGAAAGTAGTAAGACACTTAATGCAACAGTCAGATAATGAAGACAATTCAAGTTGTACAGTAGATATACATTGGCCAAAAGGGGATAGAGTATCTCCAAGGGAAAAATGCTACAAAATAAACACGAGACATTTTCAAGAAAACTGGGTATTGCTAAGCAGCCTTCAAACCATTAACAGGACAACCCAGTTTCCTACAGGTAGAGTCTTCCAGCTGAGACATGTTAGGAGACTTAAGTTAAACAGGCCAAATCTGTTTCTCCCCTTCCCCCCACCCTCCCACCAAACACGCTGCTAGGTTTGAGTGCAATGCCACCGTGGACAGAAAATTTACAGATATAGGACCGAGTTTTTTTATTTCATGGCTCTAGATTTTAAACTTCAGTGACTGTGCACTGTCCATCTGGCCTTCTAGATCTCACACTTGTGTTTACCACCCCACCCCCAGCCACTGCTCCTGACTGGCTTGTATTTGCACTCAAGTGTCTCTGCGGGGCAGAGGATGGGTGCTGCTGCAGGGGGGCAGACGCATCCTCGCTGTCGCTGCTTGCATCCGATTCCGTCTCCTCAACAGAAGTGTCAGGGGCTGGCACCCTACCAGAAGATGATGATTCGTGGTCTTCTTCTCCTTCTCCCCTGTGACTCCTTTCAGCCATACTGTCTCCGTTTATTTCTAAGTGGGCAAAAGAGTTCTCTAGAGAATTGCTGTCATCTGGTGATGGCGTTGAAGGACTCATCAGCTGACCATCTAGTGATGGCAGGGGCCGAGCAGACATGGATGCCAGAGGCTGCACAGCTGCAGAGCCTGGAGTCGGTGTGCTGTCTGCACCATCAGCAGAGCTTTCTCTTGCCAGGTTGGCAGTGCTAGCATCACAGTCCAACCTCAGCCCAGCCACTCCCTTCTTTGGTATGTCTATTATGTCCCGTTTTATTTTTCTGCGCCGTCCGTGCTCGTTTCTCCTATACTGAACCATATTTTCAAGATCTGCTACGTATAAAAACCCAGCTATTAGCATTTCAGTGCTCTTTTTACCTTTGGAAAAGGCATCTTCCAGCTCTCTGCTGGTACGTTCATCATACTGCCACCAACCATTTCTACCTTCATAGTACCAAGCATATTCTCCATTGCCCCTGCTTGCTGCTTTAAGTTCTTCTGGTGACAGTAACGTTGGCTTGTCAAGAAAATCCTCTGGAATCTCCTGCCGGCAGAGTGCACATCTTTTCCCAAGCCAAGAAGCTCCCTTCACACAGAGATAGCAGAAAACGTGTTTACAAGGCAGACTCACTGGATGGACACAGGTTTGCAGACAGATAGCACATTCCGGGACTGTCAGGGAAGGTGCTGCATTAGCACAGGACTCATTTGTCTTCCTGTTTGTGGGAAGCATGTTGATTGAATGATCTATTTCACCACAGCCAGCCATCCTGCGGAGGATCAAAGACAGACTTACATCAGTTTATTGTGTCAACCTAGATTGGAACCTTCCTTCCCCTTTGACCTCAACATCCACAGAATGAGGTGCTTACCTTAAACTGAGCTATTATTTGTGAAGCTCGAAACTCAGAGAAACTCACAGGTTAACATTCTGCTTCCTGAGCTGACAGACTAGATTGAGTACTGGGGGAGAATTTCTTTTGCTAATCACCAATATTTATCCGTTTCATTTTCAGCACATTTTCATGCCAAGTTAGAAAATAAATCTGGGAATTTCCTCTGTTCTTCCTGCAGGTAGTGTTGATTAATGAACCTCCAGCTAGCCAGTTACTTTGGAGGCTCCTCAGGAAATTTAAAGAAGCTACGATTCTTTCCTCAAGAGGTGATCTAGCTGCAAACATTAAACCTAAAATAATCTGTTCACAGTACTGGTGAGCATCCATTTCATTAATGGACTGCCTGAACTGTTACTGAGACCAGGTTTCCACAGCAGAAAATATGCTTGACAGCAGCACCCAGCTGTTTCTTAGTCCCCATGCACCACAGAATACCATCCCCCAAACTGGGCCCAGAACAACCACAGGGCTGCAGAAAGAACCCGATTTGAAAACTGAGGTGGCTTTTTCAAAAGATACCCTGGGAAATTGTTTCCTAACAATCAACGGAACTCCTTAATATGGCTGAATGCATCCTAAAAGAAGCTGTTGCAGTGCCACAGAAGGAGGAGTGTATCACAGAAGACACAACCATGACTTGATTGGTTTGTGAAGTCATTGCCTACACCTTTTCTGGCCCTATCTTAGTTCTGTCATTAAAGATAATTTTTGTAACTGACTGTGAGAGAGCAGGGAATGCAAAACCATGTCACTTTGGCACTGTGTAGGATTTCAGCAGCTGAAAAATTCTAGCCTAAATATGTAAATGCCTTCTTAACTACATTTTTGCCATGGCAATCTTTCAGTCTTTTTCACAGCAATTTTCCTCTTATGTTCCTATTTATTATCAATCAAAACTAAACACCAGATATCAAATGAGGGAGAAAAATTGGCTTTGGATTATGGGGCCATAAAAAGGTGTCTTTTTTCACTTAAATCCTCAAGAATCTTTGAGGCACAGGCCTGATTTATTCAGAAAAAACAGCCTTTCAGCAACACTAGTCTTTGTTGTACAAGCAGCTAGGAATAGTACATGCAAAATTATCAGAGACATGTGGGCCAAAAGAGGTCCTGTGGTCTAGTCTCTTGCTTTGCATGGCACCACCACCAGCATGAGATGAGATCAGCCATGGCTTTACCTAGCCAAGTTTTTCTGAAACCTACAAGGATGGAGATACCACAACCTCCCTGGATAGCCTGTTCTAGTGTTATGCACATTTCTAGAAAAATGTGTTAACCTCAGGAGAAAATTACTAGTGTTGCTGTAAAAGCCTCATCTGCTTTGAACATCTTATGGATACATGCTGGTATTTAAAAAAAAAACAACAAAGATCTATGGTTCACTGTGTATTTATATTTACAATAATGTATTAAGTGCTATTTACTTAAAAATGCATTTCGGCATAATGTCTGTTCCCTTCTATCACTGTAATTTCCTCTTGAAAGACCAGTGCCTCTTTAATCCATTTTTTATCAAATAATTCTTTTAAAAGCCCTACAGCTCAAATATTTTTTTCCTGAAGTAGCACATAATTGTATCCATCTATGTTTCTGTTTCATATCTTTCTTTCTCTAAGATTAAAGGCAAATCCAATACTCATTCTTAAATCAGCATGCCAGATACAGACACAGCATTACCTGCCCACCTGTCTTTTTACTGTACAGTACACATCTGTCTGCAAGATCCATATGTGCACTGTTGCAAACAAGTTGCTTTCTGGGAGCCTCACGCTTTCAAGGTTATATTTTGCAATGGAATTTTACAACAAAATTAGGGTTTTATAACCCTATATTTATATAAGGAGAAACTTCTTAGAAAAAGGGGGCAAGAAAAGCTATTGATAATGAATATCCATGGACACTACCCAACCAGTATCTCAAACAGAAGAGCTGAAAGAGAAATCCATCTATTGATTTGCACTAACCAGGGGTGAGCTAAAGGATCTGAATTCTCAAGTGCTCCCATAATAAGATACTACTGTACAAAAAGGCACAGCAGCAGAGATTTTTACTTCCACACTGCAGTTTTACAGAAGTCTGCTTCCTCCTGAATACACTTGATAAGGTTATCCTTTTCAGAGTTAAAGAAAAGATTAAAACAACCTGTAGACAAGTAATTTCTATACAATTCGTGTACCATAGTTAAGATTTTGGGGGACTGATGGGATTAAAAATGGAATATATTTTGACAAATCAAATTCTGACACTATGGGCTAACTTACTAGTAAACTAAAAGCAGAGTGAAGGGTCTAACCTCTCTACTGAAAGAACAAAAATGCTAACATTTGAACTGTGCTCAGTAGGTCACCTCTTAATTTAAGGGTTCTTCCACTCCTTACTAGATCACGACAATGCAGGACATGACAAGAAAGGAATAAATTCCTTACCTTGAAATTCCTATGTGATTTTTAATGACTCAGAGGAAAACATTATGCTTAAAATTAATACAGATGGAGGAATAAACCCTTATCTCTAAGCAACTGCAACCCAGACACATAGAACTCTTAACAGATAAGCACAACTGCAGTTGCATGTGCTCAGAATGCAGGACAGTTATGCACTTGAAGATTCAGATCAGCTAAATTGATGCTCACTTTTTATTTTTAAAGGAAGATCCTAATTAATCTTTTTTATTATTATTACCTTAAGTATCAAATCATGGTCATAGAGTTTGTTTATAAACTGGTATGAGGATGCACATGTAGATTTTTACTGAAGAGGTAATGCTTCAGAAAGGAGGAAAACCATCTAAGACTGATACTTTACTATGTTAAAGCTATGGCTGCACTTTCAATGCAACTTCATGGTACTAAGAACTAAGCAAAACTGATCACAGAATATTTTTCATTAAATTAGGAGCAATATTTTATAACAAAATTTATTCAAAACAGTCTTCATAATAGAACTGTTATCAAACAGTAAAGCTCTGCTTTTTGGAGGGCTGGGTCCCCTTAAGTAATTTCTGGCAACAGGAAAAATTACATCATTGAATAGTGAGGTTAAACATGAGTAAAATTCAAGGACAAATTCTGAAACTAATTTTATCTGAAGTATTCAGATCCTCAATTCAGGTATAAATAAGAGAACATCGCATTTTTAGCATAAATAGAATCTAAACTGAAGAAGAAGCTAGTCCATAACCTTGCTAAGTCCCTCCTCTCTATTATCCTTTTGTGGGTGTTTTTTTTAATAAATATTAAAACATATGTTGAAGTTGTAAGCTTAGGGGGTACAGCTTAAGAGTGCCTTCATCAACACACAAAGTATGAAAGAGGTGATGTATGAAACCTATATGAAAAGACCCCGTGCTTTCTTGAACTCTAAAAAAAAGTAAATTCCCACAAAATGATCTCAAAACTGAGTAATTTCAGACTCCAAGTCACATTCTAATGGCAACTAAGCAGAGCTAAAATGTGTAAGTCCATTAACAAAACAAAAGCTTACTTTTTCAGAATAATTTCTACTGAAGCATGCCACAAGACTACAATGTCCTCTCTTCAGATGTTTCCAGCTAGGATGGCAGGTCCTCTTTCCCAAGGCTGGCTCATTCCTTACTCGTCCTGCCCAATGGTACACTACAGTGTTTCAGCTTCCCTGCAAACTAATGAAAAGCAAATAATATCACCATTACAGTGTTGTACAGAGGTATGAGTAAGAAAAATACAATGCCATTATCCTGTTGAAGAGATCAGTACTCTTTCATTCACATGGTGTGGTTTACTTTCCATTACAATATCATCAGACTTAAGGTGATTTTTTTTCAATAATCCATTCTCATGCACAGTTTTGATGCTGATTACCTTCACATCTGTCTTAAGAAAATTATCTTTTTCTGAAGTGTTCCAAAAGGCAATTACATTTCACTATAATAAAGTCCCCTCTCTGGGCTGTAGCTTTTAAGATGATTCTTGAGCATTTTGCACTACAATTTCCACTTGGTGCAAAATGTTACATATGAGAATGATTTGAAACAGATCTGAAGACGTCACATCTCAGATTTCAATTTGCTCAAGGAAAGAATAATTCAGTATAAATAGAGTGCACGTCTGACACATACAGAGTCAAGCAAAGCCAAGGAGTTTTAAGAACATGGAAGACTTAATATTATAGCATTCTAAGCTATAATCCTTTAACTAATGATTGAACATTTATCACTAATAACATCAAAGTAAAATGTTCATCTGACTTCAGTATAAGACTCATTAACTCATCTGGGTTATTTTCTTTATAGCTGAGCTCCATGCAGCACTCTGTGCAGTTATTTTTAGAAAGATCTCCTAAGGAAAAATGCAAAAATTAACAAGCCTATCCACACCTTTTTAAAAGGGAGAAGGTTCTCCCCACATCATTCCAGCAGCTTCACCTCTCTTCACACATCAATCCCAAACAAAGAGCTGCAATCTCATTAAAATGTTGGCTCTACTAATCCTTTCAGACAAGATACTATGTTTGCTATGATCAAAGATACAGTTGCAACAAGCTTGATGCTGTGTGCGTGGTGTTCACCTTAGGAGCTGGCTTTCTCTTACTCTGGAAGTAAAATTTGAAGCCTTTTATCTACCACCTCTTGCAATCCACTATTTGAGGAAGTAGATCATAAAACCAAATTTTATGTGGAGCTGAGAGAAAAAGGTTAGGTCACATCTGGCAGAATTCTTAGGAATAAAGTTCTTAGGAAATAAAAATGCACGCACATATTCAAGATACATAATTGTACCCAGAAAAACCCAATTAGAGCATAATTATAGGATTATAGTAAGGCAACTAATTACTGCATAGGTCTTAAAAAGAAGTAGTTCACAAACTGACTTCAGGTCACCTCTACATTTCACGATATTGTTATTTTTTTAATAAGCCCTGAAATTTTTAGTGTCAACAGGATAAAAGACCCTAGTGGTTACACACACACACACCCCCTCTCCTGCATGAAGACGCCTCCTTTAAATTCAAGTAGGTAAGAGCTGTGTTCTAGACTTAGCAATTAATTTCCTATGCTAGAAAAGCAAGTAGTATGAGGAGTTACACTATCTGCAGAAACCTGCAAGTATCAATTCCTTGTGCACACTCAGTAAATTCATGCATCCTATCACAGACTGATTTTGAAACTTTCATTCAAGATGCAACAGATGAAGGGCAATCTCACTCATCAGGACCAAGAACTTAAATTGAGTCGCACCCTCTCCCAAACTGAGGTTCAACCAGCACCTAACTGTTCTCTTTGTCTCCTTGGAAGTCTCTCAGGATGCTCATTGGCAGAAGTGACATCCACTTCTTCCATTCAACTTTAAGATTTTGAAGTGGTGGACTTCCTACCAGATATATTTCCCCCAAATTATTTTCCATTCTCCTTAAGAAATATGACAAGCTTTTACTAGACTAAGATGGAAGTAAACCACTTCTTGTCAGTTCAGTCAGCTGTGCCTGTTGGATTCCTAGTAAATGAAGAGACCCAACACAATTTTTTCCACTTATCTGTTTCTTCGGGAATGAAAAAAAATTCATAAATATTTAGGAAGCCAGGCCCTAAATGTAGATGAAGTGTTACCTGCAGTCTTAAGAATTATCTTCTCTGTAAGTAAAAGCTTTGATTTTTAAAAACAAGCAAGTACAAACCATTGGTAAAGTCAGTTAACACCAGCTTCTAAGCAAACAAGCCAAAGACTATTATTTGAGTCCTCCCTCAAACCACAGATGATCTGACAAATTCTGCAACTCTGTGCAGCCTACTCAAAAATAGCTATCACAAATTCATCATTTCCTCCCCCTCACAGGTTGAAAACTCGGCAGATAGAGCACTGCTACAAAACAACAAATGCTCTTCTGTAATTAATTTTTTTAAAATCAAGTTCCCTAACTCTTAACTAGATTATTGGAGGGGCACCAAAAGAAAAAAACCCACTCAGAATTCTGCCCTTCCCTAACAAGGCATCATGAGCCAAATGCTATGTGAAGAAAGAAGGAAGGTGGCCATGTTGGGGTTTTTTCTAAACAGAAAAATCATCCTCCTGTCTGAAACGGTCAATTACAGTATCAGCTCAAGGTACTGAGCCTATGAGTTATTTTTTTAGACTGTCCTTGGGCACTGGAAGACACAGCAGATAAATAACCAGGTTGTTTCCTGTTCCTACCTACTTTTCTGTATCTCTTTCTTCAACTTAGAATATCTTCAGGAATTGCCGATTATGCCGAGACATCATGCTGCCTGTGATTCCTTATAGATATTACACGTTAATTAAAAGACCCAACCCTTATATGTACATTTGGAACTGAATCACATAAGACTAGTCAAGGGCAGAATAGTCAAGCATGACAGTACTGAACTGCTACATATTTATTCAAACTGAGGTTGTTCTCCTATGCTACAACTGGAGCACTAAATATCACTTTTGAGTATAGATGGTATTTCAATGTATTTAACAGAGCAAAACGTTAGTCTCTCACTCCAAATGATATTGTGTGGAAAACGAAGCAGAAACCGATTCATCTGAACTTATCAATGCTTCAGACACAGAAAAGGAATGTCTCTTCATATTTATGGACTTGATTAACTTGCACAGAGGAGATAAAAAAATTTTTTAAAAATCGATGTCAACAACAAGACTTTTCCCCCACCAATTCCAGGAATCTACTATTCAATAGCCTTTAACAATACTGCAGTTCCAGCTCTAAATAAATGGCCATTCAATTAGACCCAAATTGATGCAGTACATTTTGAAGGAAATAAGAAGAACAGAAATGTTTCTTTCACTCAGTACAGATTCTGCATTATAGCAATTTAAACAATTGGTACTTTGATTCACTGCGAAAGAAACCACAAGTATGAACCGCAAAGGACTACAAAGCAAGTTCTTGCAAACGGTCAATATTTAAGATTTACTCCAAATGAACAAATCAATATTCAGCTTTCAAGGTGTCTTCAATACTACTAACCAATTGTAATTTTTGGTAATGCATTTTTAGAGAGATGTTTTTAAGAAGCCCACCGCCCAGAGGCAGCAGCAAAGAAAGCAGCAGGACAGCATCACAAATCCCTCAAAAGCAAAACGTTTTGAAGCTCTGCTTCCTACTCCTCCTTGTAATTATTCAATGCCTACTTGCACACTACACCACCAGCAACAAAACCTCAGGCACTTCCTAGTTTGTATCACATACAAGTTATTGCAAGATTTAAACCCCCCACACTTTGATTTGGTTTTAACTATTTCCCCGTTTTGATTATCTTGCTCATATGAAAAAAAACAAAAACCAAAAAAACAAACGTCGTATTCACTAAATATTTTGTAGTAATTTTTTCATCGGCAGCACTATGCATTGCACCCAACGCCGGACCCCTTTTCACGTCCCATTTGAACACTCGGGAGGGACGCAACCCGAACGCTTGAGCCGAGACCGTCGGGCACAAAGGAAGGAACAAAAGCACTTCATGCAGACACCGGTTACTACTTGTTACACGCTCTGCATGACTGTCCCTACGACTTCTCCTCCAGCTTTACGGAGCTCGCCGCACACCGACCGGCGCCAGCCACACCGATGACATTTTGCGAGCCGAGTGACAAGACGCAGCGCGGAGCGGCCCGAAACGCTGCACATCGCTCCGGGGACGGAGCGCAGCGCTCCTGTGCTCAGGAGACTCTCCCACGCGTGACGACGCTGCCGCTAACGCCGCTGACCTATTTTACTACCCAACGCAACACAACGACACCGGGAAATCCGGGCCGCCACCCGGCACGCACCTCGTTCCTCACGGGCAAACCCCGGCGCAGGAGCGCCAGCAGCAGAAGGGCCCCGGCCCTACAGAGCAGACCCAGCGGGGGCCTACAGGAAACACCGGCAGTTCCTCCTCCCCCTCCGCCGGTAGCGGAGGGGAGCGGGCCGAGCGCAGCGAAACCCGCTCCTGGTCCTGGTCCCGCTCCCGGTCCGCCAGTCCCGTCTCCCGAAGCGCGGCGGGGCGAGGAAGGGGCCCCCTCGGTGGCGGGGCAGCAGGGGCGGCCGGCAGCGCCCAGAGACGCCGCGGCCACGGCGCCCCCGTCACATGACCCGGCGGGCGGGGAGACGAGAGGAGGGGAAAGTAGGGGAGGGGCGGGTGATGCTGCCCGCCGCACCCCCACCTCCCCCCTCCACCAAAACAATAAAGGGCAGAGCCCCCCCAGCGAGCCGCTTTTGTTCAGGGTGCCCACCCCACCCAGTGCGGCCCTGGCACCCGTCCGGCCGTTCCCCGCCGGCAGAGAAGGAGGAGGAGGGAGGGGGGGCAGTGTCAGTCGCGGAAGAGGGGCGCTGCTGGAGCCACAGCTGGTGGCGGCCTAACCCCGCTCCGCCAAGCCAAGGGCTCACCCGCGCACTCACCCGCCGAGGTAGCCGGCTCGTACCGCTCAGCCCGCTGCCGCCCCCTCCTCTTCCTCCTCCTTCTCCTGCGGCCCCGCCGCCGGGACAGCGGGACGCGGCGACGTCACGGGCGGAGGGCGGGCAAACGCGCC